>CAAKHG010047177.1:0-10826 GCA_901007715.1 Dactylopterus volitans
GGTGGGGGGGGGGGTGGGGGGGGGGGGGGGGCTTTATTCTTCTGCATGTGTTCAGATCATACGAGTCTTTATTGCTACTGATTTGAGCCTCCACGACAAACTGTTGGGTGTCAATACAAGAAATCTCTCAGAGGTATATTTTTTAATGTGTGTATATTTCTCAAATGGTTTTATCGTGATAGTTTTTAGGTATTTATTTTTCTTTGTTGTCAGTGACATAGCAATAATCCAGCGACAATCCGCACTTGTATACTCTGGAAATTTTTGTCTTGGGGGTGGGGGAGGAGAAAACAATAAAAATTTGATCTAATCTGGTGGGGTTTTTTTTTTTTACTTTTTTATTATTAACTGTCTGCAGTTGTCACATGTTTTTATGTCCTGAGGTTTAGAGGTTTGGTGCTTTGGCACAAAGGAGCGCCGCAGGGCAGCAAACACGGCGCCAGGAAGCGCAACTGCGCCCAAAATGGCTGCGAGAGCTACAAAAGGCGAAGTAGCGCCGGGATGAGGGAGGTTTTGTTAATGGAATAGTGGCCCGGCCGCTGACTCGCGGCGCTAATCCCAAAACGGCTCACCAAAACGCGGCGGGCTATTCCCGGCCGCCGCCGGTCAGGGTGAGCTAAATGCGCATCGCTAATGCCGCGGCCTGTTGTGCCGCCTCCCGCAGGAAAAGGGAAAGCTTTTCCGAGAATTAATCTCAAAACTCTCGGGAGACGTCGGCGTTCGGCCCGGTATCACGCAATCGCGACCCGGAGAAGGCGGGGCATGAAACGGGACGCGAACGGGGCGCCCATGCAGCTGGGTAGTCTGGAATATTCCCGGCGCCGATGGAAGAGCGCAGCCGGGAATTCTCAACGTAGTTGCGCATCTGCGAGATGATTTTAATTGACAACTGGAAAAAAAAAAGTCTAGAGTCGGGCATTCAAGCTGTGTCACTAATCCCCCCCAAGACTAAAAGAGGAGTCCTCTCCTGGCCTTAATCCCACGCCGACTTTAGATCACCTCAGATTGAGGGTGGTGACACGTTGACCGCGTCAGCCGCACGCATGCACGGAGCGCGGCGCTCCCCCTCGCCCCCGGGCAGATGCGTCTCCGCTGGGCCGGTCAATGGCTATAATCCCGTCCCGACGACGACGAGGACTTGGCGCCGCCGCAGACCTCGCTGCCTGCATCTGGCGTAACAGGTCGCCGGAAGATCAGATGCGCTTCGGTGGAAAAAAAAAAACCCGCTCTGGGTTACCTAAGAGAGGCTTTGCGGGCGGCGGCGTTTCAGCTTAAGGCCCACTAGGGAGCTAATCCAGAGCTCCCCCATCAAGCCGCATGATCTCCACCAGCCGCCGTTATAGAATAGTTCTGGCTGCCATTTTCCAGAGCTCGCCGAGGACCTCTCTCCTCTTTGCTTCTTTTTCGCGGCAAGGTGGCGACGACACGGTTCTGATGCCCTCGACGCCTTCATTTGGGTCGTCTTTGAAGCCAGAGCAGCTCAGGATCCCCTGCGGCGCTCGCTGAAACCGACAAGGAGGATCATGACCCCCCGAAAGGCCCCGAGGTCGCATCACATGGCCTTCACCAGAGGCTGCCAATTTGTAACCGGAATATAAAACTCTTTTATTCCTCTCTTTTAAACATTATGAGGCGGTCATCCATGTTCAATTAAGATTCGACCCCCCCACCCGAAAATCATCAATACGGCAGACAAATAATCCCCCTGCCGTTTGATAACCGGTCTGCTGCTTTCAAACGTGTCCTGACCTTTAAAATAATTTCATTTAAGTGCTGTGGCGGGGGAAAAAAAAAAAAAAAAGTTTGAGCCACATTTCTGTGAAAGAAATGCTAAAGGTTAAACGCCGAATTGTTTATCTTAAGTATTCGCCAATGAAAACACCCGCCCCGCTCAGGACGGGCTCACGCGCGCACACACACACACGTGCGCGCACACACGCGCGCGCTGGGCTTTAATCCGTGTTGACTTCAGTTACCAATAAGAGGAAGTCATAAAAGCTCTGAATGGGGGCCGATTGTGAGGCGGCGCATTTATCGCGGTTGCGTAAATTTGAAATTTCCGAATTTAAAAACAACCAGCATTGAACCGGCCGGCGGTCGTTTGCCTCCGCGGACGCGTCGGGCAGCGGCGAGCACGCGCGTCCGTCCGTAACTGAAGCACCTACACGTTCTCCTAAGTAAAAAAAAAAAAAAAAAAAGATGTCATCACTTCATCCTCTTTGACGTGTCTGGATTTTTTCACGCTTTAAGACGTGCTCTGAGATGTTGGTGACCTTGACCTTTGACCCTAATCTACTCGGTTCGTCCTCGAGCTGGAGCTGACGTTTGTGCCAAATCCACAGAAGCTCCCTCGAGTTGTTTTCTCGAATATCACAAAGTTACAGTGGGGTCGACCTGTGACCTTTTGGATACAAAATGCCATTTCATCGTTCTAGACGTTGTCATAATCAGCGGATACGTTTGTGCCAAATAGGAAGAAAAATCCTGCAGGAAGTCCAGAAATATAATGACAGGAGAGCTGACCTTTGGCCTTCGAGAAATGTCGCTTTGCCATGTTGTATCATTTGATCCTTTTCAAGATTTGTGTGATTTTGGCATTGAGAGTTATGGACCAAAAATAAAAAAATAAAAAATCTTGAGAAGTGAGGTCGCGTGATCACCAAAATCTAGTCCCTGCTTGCTTGGGCCTGAATTGACATTTGTGCCAAATCCGAAGGCTCCTCCCCCCTTCACAGCACGCTGGATCAGACGGATACACGCTCGGCACATTTCAGCAGGTCGCGTTTGGTCCGGGTGCGACTATGAACTTTTAATCTTTTTTCTCCGAATCTTGATATACTGCCGACATTTAGTCAACAAAACCTTGATCCGGGTTCAAACATGTCTAATGATTAAGCGAGAAACTCCCTTTAGCTTGATGTTGGGACTCAACCTTAATGCGCTTATGTGGTCGCCGCTCGTCATCTCAAACCTCTAAAGACGCCGTTAGAGCTGCTCGACGAGCAGATTAAAAAACAAAAACAAAAAACAACCAAACATGAACAGTTCGGTCGACCCTTTTTTATTTTAACAAATGCAAACGTCTCCCATTTTCACATCCACACGCACACACACACTCACGCACACACACCTCGGCGCGTGGCCGGCCGGCTCTACTTGTCCTTCTCCCTCAGCTCCTTCTCCTTCTTGTCCTTCTCGGCTTTGGCCTCCTCTGCCTCGTGCCTCTTGATCAGCTCCTCCACCTCCTTCAGCTTCAGCACCTTGATGCAGGTCCTGCCCTTCACGCGGGTCAGGGTGGCGATCTCCACTGGAACGCCGGAACGCCGGAGGCGAGGGATCAGACGCGGGCGTTTGGCGAGGGGGGGGGAGACACGGCGGCAGTTAGTGACGCGGCTCCGGAAGCGACTGTCAAAAACTACACCGCCATTTTTTTTAATGCGGTTAAAGCCGATCTGGAGATGTGGATGTCGGGACCTTCGTCCTTCGACCCCAGAATCTCAGTCCATTATCTCAAATGATATCAGGGTTTCACGTCAAACAGACTCTCTTGCCTCTGCGCTTCCTTTGAATCAGATTGGGCGCTGGGATGAATTACACTGTTTAATCCCTCATTTAATTTCATTTGGAATGACAAAAACCAGGGATTAAACTCAGCTCTCCCCCTGGAGGATGGGATGTTCGCGGGTTCTAAAGTTTGCTGCTGTCTGCTGCTCTCTGCATTATTAAATCTCAAGACAGGTAAAATCCCACAAAGTAATCAGTTTCGCCCTCTGTAGGAGAACATGTGGTTTACCCCTGTAGAGATGACAGATTATGTCAGGGGTCCCTCTTACACACGCCAAAGTGTGTTTAGGTCCCATTGTTTCAAATGCTGTAATAACTTGCAAACTACTGGTTAAACTAATCTTTAAAAGAGTAGCATTACGACGGCCCGTTATTGGACCACATCTCGACCTGCTGCGCTCAAAGTTGTGCGATTCACTGGCTCGGACATCCGTTTAAAGCGGACTGGTCACACAACGCACTCCAAGAGTGTCGTTTTTACCCCTTTTCATATTTGCGGCCGCATTCCGCCCTCGAGACGCGCAGAGTTACATGAAATTCCCAACTTTCTAAACATGAATTTACAAGTTGTAAAATGCCAGAAGCACCGGGAGGGAATTTTGGGGGGGCTGCAGCAACGATATACCCTGCGATATTGAATGAAAAGTGACTTTTGCAGTACAAGAAATCGGGCAAAAAGTAGCTCTAATATCATTTCCCCAGAAATGACTTGGTGAAGTATCTGGAGGAGCATCAGACGAGCGCCTCGAGCCCGCACCTTTCTCTGCAGACAGCTTGCTGACGTCCATGGTCTTGTTGAGCACCTTGACGGCGAGGGCCAGCGCCGTGGACAGCGACATCTCCCCCTCCTTGTAATCCTGCTTCAGCATGGACACGGCGGCCTGCGGATCAGACGCGCAATGAGGAAAAAATTTAAAAACAGAAAAAAATATCGCTCGCACGACAAAAAGCGGGAGGACGGAACTATTTTCGGTGCCGCGGGACGTGCGGGGGACGGCTTTCCCCCCCTTCATCTGTTTCCAATTGTGACGGTTGTGGCGGCTCCCGGGTTCGTCGTCTTCTCGGGGGGCCGCCATGTCTCGCATGCGCTCGCCCGACGCCGACATCAGTAGCTCATGCTACTCTAAACGTGCTAGCAAATGCTCTGCGCAGAACTCTTGAGATCAACTCCAGGAACACCAGGACCGACTATCTGCCCCAAGAATCAGCACTGACACGGACGCTCATTTGAAAGACTCAGCTGCGCCCTCCAGTGTCAATGACTTGAACAGCAGTTTGGTTCTTCCTCCAAAACAAGCGCGAGCCACATTCCCCATCTGATGATTTTCTAAAAACCTTGGCCGTCCATTGGACTTCCCAGCGCGCTTCCACTACAACCCAGCTCTTAGGCTGTGAACGGCTCCCCGGAGACTTACGGCGCTGTTGTTCCCGATGCACGTGGCCTTCCAGCCGCCGTAGTTCCCGCTGGGGTCGCTCTGGTAGAGCTGGAAGCCGTAGTGTTTATCCCAGCCCATGTAGAGCAGCGAAACTCCGAACGGACGCTTCCCTGTGTGCACAAACAGTGACAGATGAACGCTGGTTTGGCCGGAATTAGAGCGGTTCCACAGTTTCATGGCTCTTAATGCCGCCTGACAAAACTCTGATGTTCGCCGGTCGGGCTGCTCGTCGACGCCGGATTCACAGTCGTTTACGCCGCGGCTGCGTACCTCCAAACTGGGTGTAGGCCTGTTTGATGTCACACAGGGCGGTGACCAGCTGCTCGCAGGGGATTGGCTCCTGGTACTGGAGCAGGTACCTGCAGCGGCGACAGAACACGCAGAGCGTCAGCGTCATGCTTCGAATCCCGTCCCCTCCTCCGGTCTTGCCATGCAGCGGGCGTTCAGGTGACCGCGCTCCTGCCGCCCCCACCCCGGAGCTCACCTCTGGGCGATTAGCCTCAGCTCGTTGGTCAGCACGTTGGCGTCTGAGGTGATGCCCGCAACGCTGCACGCCATGTCTCTGCAAGGTGACGGAGACACGAAGGGTGAGCGCAGCGACAGCGGAACAGCTTTAACTTTCATGTGATAATCTCGATGCAATTAATGCACTCACTTTGTTTACATACTTTGAATTTTTCTAAATGTCTAAACCACTTTCTACGGTTGTTGTTTTTTTTTTTATGCCAGACAGTATGAAGTTAGGTTAAATATTCAGGGGTGTAAATCACAGGTATCATTACAATATTATATTGATTCTTTAAGATGTGGTAGTTACAAAATGTCTGTCATGATATGACTTGATTCAATTCAGCGTGCTGCAATCAATATATCAATATGTACATATATATACTATATGCATATATATATATATATATATAAAAAACTAAAATTTAATTAAATAATTTAATTTAACAGCTTTTCCAGGCTTTTAAATGAAAAAAAGCATTCTTTAAAAATGCAAATATAAAAACACCCCCTGTTCACAATAACATGCTACATTTCTCTGGGTTAAGTGCAATTTTTTTTTTTTTGATCGCTCAACTCCAAGAGCAGTGGGAATGTTGATTTCCCAATAAAGGCCGTCTTAAAAGATCACAATATAGATCAATGTTGATCCGGATCGATGGATTGTCTGACCCACATCAATTAGGCAGCAGCTCACTCATTCAGCTTGTAGATTTTCTCGGAGAAAAACACTTCATCCAGCAGCTTGTGAATGTTCCTCCTCTCGGCGGCCAGCAGCACCCCATCGTTTGCCAGAATTCCCAAGCAGGTCCCGGCGTGGCCGATGGCCTCCATGGCGTACTCCACCTGGTACAGGCGACCTGCCGGTGGGCCGCGAGTGACACGGCGACGGGTTCATGAAGCAAAAGCGACAAACCGGCGAGAAATGTCCCGGCTTTTTGGGAAGGAAGAGCCAACTGAAATTTGAACAAAATAGAAGAACTCAAGCGCCGGCGCTCGTGGCTCGGGCAGCTCCTACCTTCCGGCGAGAAGATGGTCGTCCGGGAATCGTATCGACGGGACTGACGGGAGAAAAAGACGTGAGCGCCAGTTTCAAAAACAGGGATCAGAAGGCTACAAGCGTTGGGGTTCCCTGCGGGGCTCCGATAAATAATTAAGAGTTGCATCTGCAGGTCAGATTTAACAACCTCACCGGGTCGAGCGGACTGTAGCACAGACCGGCCAATTTTGAATTAAAAGTCCACAGTGAGATTTTAGAGACGGGTGGCAAAGGAGAGGGTAATGAGCAATGGCAGGAGAGGCATTAAAAGGGAGCAGCCTCCTCCACGAAACACACAAAAGTTCCCTAGACGCCTGCGTGAGCATGACAGTCATGTCAGTGCGGAGTCCAGTTAAACAATTTTTTATTTTGAAAATATCCAATTTAGAAGACTGGAATGTAGTTTGTCTGATGGAAAACTTCAGCTTAGCTAACCATGACGCTGCTTTTTTTTTTTTTTTTTTTACATTCCGCACTGGCTAATTTAAACAACTGTCTATCAGGAACACACAGGCGGGACTAGCGTACAAGCTAAATGTACTTTTTTTTTTTTTTTTTTTTTTTAAAGGTCCCACTTTACGACACTGGTTTCCGTGAATTATGTGCCGGGACCTTTCACGACAAAAGCCCAACCTTCATTCGGCGGGCGCGCAAACTCACCATGCTTGGAGGCTCCGGTCAAACCCTGAAAAAAACAACAGAATGGCGACAGGTTTGTCGGGTAGCTCGCCGAGTGTTGAACGGAGCTGCTGTCGAAAGAGAAAGACGCACTAATGAGCTGTTTTTCGGGCGCCCGACGACTCACTCGTATCGTTCGAAGCCGGCTCAGCTAGCGGCTAACGCTCGCGCAGCGCCGAAGTGAGGGATGAATCAACAAAAGCCAAACCGCCGCGGTGCTGCGCGTCGTCACGCTGAGCTCACGACCGCTAACTTTTTAAATCTTTTTTTTTTAATTAAATGCGAGATAAACTGGAACTAGTCGACGAAACACTAGGTTAATAAGTTGGAAAGAGTTAAACCTCTCACCAAATTGAGCGCCTCTTGATCGCGTTCCGATGACGTCACGGCCGCGCACCGATGACGACATCTTTGCGCGCCTCAGTGTTGCTTCGTTTACGATCGATAGGATGATACATGGGAAGGAGGGTAAAATTGTACAATATAAAAATACATGAAGACAGACTACACCGTCAATAGTTTGTTCAAAGTAGTATCGGCATAACTACCAAATACAGCATGTAACAGATTTTCAGCATTAAATCGTGACAAAGGTGATACATAGAAAATAAATTAGCAAATAATATAATTAACTTTACGATGACATTTGAATTTATTATACATGACGTGCTAAAAGTGTGAAAATGTGCCCCCCCCCCTCTGTTTGCACAGTAGTTTCATTCATACATGTAATTAGGTATTTTGACCACGAGGGGGCGCCCTCGTCTTAACTACGCTGTGGGGATGAGGCTTTACTGTGCTGCCGAGGCAATAATCACGCTCTCTCGGGTAAGAACCGCTTTATGTAGGTGACCTTTGACCTTTAACTGCGCTCAGAGACAAAGCCAAATTCCATCTGCAATCTCTTTTCCTTTTTGTTTTGTCGGCTTGCCTTCAAAAAGTGATGTCAAAATGTTTAAAACTTGTTCATTTTCTGACACTAATTTCATGTCTTACCATCTCAGTCTTGCATGCAGACTGTTTCATGGTCTGCATCTTGTTCTGGGATAAAGGATGCTTTCAGTTTCACTTTGATCGGTGACTCTCAAAGGAGCGTCGGGATTGCGAGAGCCTGAGATGACTGACACCGGGAGGCCTCGACTCACCCAAAGTGGGAGCGTTTTGCCAAAAACGAGACGACCTCACAGCTCCACATCCATCATTTTATAGAAAAAAAACCCCCGCACCACGACATCCACCTAGCGATTCGTTTGTTTTGTTTTGTCAAACGGTAGCAGCCCTCAAAACGCTTTTTCCGGTCAGTTGCGCGAGCCTGCGCAAGCGAAAAAAAGCGCGGCGGCTTACGTGAGAGAGTCTCCAAAATAATCACATCCTCGCATTGTTCTCCTGGGACCGGCGCGGGGAAGCGAGAGGGCTGCTGCGCCAACACCTCGGTAAACAACCTCCGCGAACACCCCGGCGGTTCGCTCAGCCGCACGGGGCGTGCGGCTTTTTTTTTTTTTTTTTGGTTTGTTTTGCCGGCGCCGTTTGTCCCGTCTGTGCATCTGGCCGGCAGATCCTCCCGGATCCGCCTGGAGAGAGCGAGTTTACAGCTCGTTCAGTGTATTTATCTTTCCGCAGCCTCTCACACAGGTTTCACATTGTTCTCATCGCAGTTTTTTCTTCTTTTTTTTCCCCCACTTTAATATCAGCCGAAACTCGACGTGATGAGTAACCCCTTCCAGCTAACCGCTCCGCCCCCCCACCCCTCCTCAGTGTTTTGACACGTAGGTATCACATCTGAGTGATGGATGTGGACCAAACCTCCCTGGGCCTCTTAATTGTTTGGTATCGCTAAATGGAGTTTGTGTTGTAACCGTTATTTAGCTGCTAGCGCCGAAAGTCTGCAGTTCGAAAAAGTTTTTTTTTTTTAAAATTGCGCTGGCCTATTTAAAGCAAAGCGGAGCGGCGCAGCGGGGAAATATGCGAGAGCCGTCATTTACACGCCGTCAGGGCCGCTAACGTCATACTGCCGCAAGTGTAACCAGGTGAAAACGAAGTGCAGCTCGGCCTCGCGCACATGCAAGGACAACAACAGCTATTTTTATCATGTGTCTCCTCTGAATCATCATTTTTCATCCCCACTGACAGTCACACGAAGGAGAACCCACCCACCCCCACAGTGTCCTGGTTCGTAGGCCTCTGTCACTTTTAACATGTCATAACAAGTGGGAGAAAGCAACTTTTGGCACCTCTGGTGAGCTCTGTTTTTCTGTTTGTGATTGTAAAAACCGACCAATCAAACCGGTGCTTTGACCACTTTGATATTTTATCGAGTCATCATCTTTGCCATTTGTGTGTCAACGCCTCTCGAGTGATGGTGTCACATGACGAAGGCTCATTTCCAGCGTTTTCTGCAGCTGACGAAGATCCAGCCGGTTCATTTATTTACGATCAGGATGTTGAAATCTGTCCGGGAATGTTTTTTTTTTTTTTTTTTAACTTCAGTTTGTCTCAGTCGTATTACAAAAACAACATCAGACAGCAGCTGAGCCAGCTTAATCTGCGGCGTTTGCCTCGATGAGTCACACGTTTGAGGCATTAGCGATGACGAGGTGGAGCCGAACCAGCCGAGGGTTTGGAAATGACGGAGTGCCCGTGAAGGTGTCGCAGCCAGGAGGCAGACGCTGTGTCATCCCAGGTGAGCGTGGGATTCTGGGATTTTTCATCTTGACTGGCAAGCGACCCGATCGCCGGATGGTGTCTTTGATGTGTCATGCGTTGAGTGTTTGCCGCCTTCACCGGAGACCAAAACAGCTTTTCAAATATTTAGGTTTCTCATTAAAAAAAAAAAAAAATGTTTAAAAAGTTGAGAGCTTTTCAGTCTCAGAACGTTTTATTTATTTATTTATTTATTTACAAATAATGGGTAGTAAAACAGATATTTCCGGGAAATGACTGTGAAACTGGACTCTGATTAACAAAACGTGTCACTTTTTGCTCTCCAAAGTAGATTGAAACGCGAGGCAATTTTAAAGCTCTTGACAAAGGCGCGGGATTACGTCATGAATTACATGACAAATTGGTTTAAAAAAGAAAAACAGAGACACTGAGAAAACAAAAGACCGTTAAAAACAAAAGGGGAATCGCACAAAGGAATAGTGAAATCTTAAGAAGGTTAAGAATTTATGAGAAAGTCACAATAAATGATGATAATGTTTAAGCACTGATTCAAATGAGCAGACCACAGATGTTCACCGAGCTCGCTGCACAGGCGGAGAGGAAAAAAGTTTGCGTTTTGGGTAAAAAATGTCTCTTATTGTGAAAAGAAACGGGAAATTATAAAACGGCATTCCACAACTTTGAACTGTGATCTGGAAATGCATATGACTATGTTGACGTTTTTGTATTGGCTCATATATTTGGACCATTTATCCATATGTCACTGTTTTTTCTCTGAGAATGAGAATTTTGGGCCACAAGGCCGATCTAAAAAGAGAACCCGCATGAAACAATAGTTTGGGGAAACGCCGTTTGATTTTATCTTTGCAGAGGACAAGAAGATCGACACCAGACACGGGCGCGTTTAGCATTTTGTGGCTAGCGTTCAGTTAGCTTAGCTT
>CAAKHG010047181.1:0-10245 GCA_901007715.1 Dactylopterus volitans
GGGGGGGGGGGGGGGGGGGGGGGGGGGAGGGGGGTGGGGGGGGGGGGATCTAAAGAAATCGGGGGCACATTAGTTCTAATTGGCAAAAGAATAAACAGAAATTACAAAAAAAAGAAAAAGAAAGAGGCTTTGAAATTTGTGATTTAAGTGCGGCGTCTCCATGGCAACGCTCCTCTCATGTCACATCTTTAATGAATAGGTAATGGACAAAGTTGGCGGTGTCACATCGGATGCCAGAACTGACGCAAGGAGGGGGAAATGATGGATGGATGGATGGATGGATAGAGTATACATACTGCATATTCACGGTATATGCCTTTATGTATATATACGCAAGACTGTACACGCTATACAAGGAATAAGAGCAATCTATTCAACTGCACAATAAATAATAAAAAAAGATACTATACATGTATATATATATATATACACGACCAAGCGTAACATTATTACTGCTTCATGTCCACCATAGAGTGTAATACAACAGGCCTGTGATCAATTCTCCCTTCAGGAGGAGTTTTATGTTAAAATTTGATTTGAATGTGCGTACGAGTTGGATGACCAAAATATTAGGGACCCCTCCCAGTGTAACCCAGTACAGTCCAACAGCGTCACAAACTACAGTCCCAATAACAATCATTCAAACATGTCAACTCCTCTCTCACACACATTAACAACAAATCCAACATGAAACTCCTCCTGAAGGGAGAACTGATTGCAGGGCTGTTGTATTATACTCTATGGTGGACACGCGGTGGTCGTAATGTTACGCTCTATATGTGTGTGTATGTGTCGAGCTGCGCAAAAGCAGCAGCACCGAAAGGCAACATCAATAATAGATCAACCTGGAAGGTGCTGAGGAGGCCGAAAAGATTATTGTTTAAACTGAAAAGCAGCAAAATTAAAAAAATAAAATAAAAAACAAAAAAAAAAACCCAACAAAACAAAATGTTCCATAGCAACACGACTCCTGCTGTTTTTTTGGCGGTCTGGCAAATCCACCTCTTGTTTTTCGAGGCATTCAAAGCATTTTTTTATTTTATTTATTTATCCCCCCCCCCCCCACCCCCCTCTTAACAGGTGCAGAACCTCTCAGCACATCAAAGAGACACATGCACCTGCGAATAAATCACAGGCAACGCTAAGAATCCAGACTCGGGCCTCCCCGACACCAAAGAGGCAGGATTCAGGCGTCTGATATCATATTCATGAGGCGCGAGGCTTTGGTGCCGGAGCGCTTGTTTACTGAGGCGCCTTTTTTTTTCTTTTTTTTTGGTCCCTGGAAGGAGGTTTGATATCCCGGCGAGCGACTGTGCGGCGAACGCACGCTTCGCGGTTTTACCTCGGAAACGACTCCGCGCACACGGTCTGATGATCAACCGAAGAGTCGTACCACAGCCGCCCCTCCCACCCCCCCACCACACACACACACACACACACACCGCAAAGTCGAATAATCCCCACCAGCGTTCTGACGCAGCTAATGAGACTTTCTCTGGCGGCGGCGGCGGTGGCAGCGGCGGCTTCTTCTTGCGGAGGAGTCGCTCAAGTCGTGGCAAGTCCAACTGCAAGCTGCAGCCCACGGGTGTGTGTGTGTGTGTGTGTGGTGGGGGGGGTGGCAGACAACCAGGCAGACGCCGCCAGCACAGGTGTTTGTCATTATGAAACCCTCCACTTCGTTCTCCCAGACGCCGGAAAAGTGCTTCAGATGCATTCAGGCGCAATCTGACCTCCAAAAATGGCGCCTCTCTCTCGCACCGACGAGGGGAAACAAAAGCTGCTTTTTTTTTTTTTTTTTTTTTTTCACCGGAAACCCGCCCTCCCCCCCCCCCCCGCCTCCCCCCACCCCGACTCGCCGTGCAGCACGCAGACATCCACGCACCTGCACCGAAGGATCTGGCTCCCCGCCGCATGAGATCATCCCGGGATCCACACGGGTCGTCCCGAGGCCCTCGTCCAGGCGGCCAGGGGTCAGGATGGAACCGGCCTCTCACGCGGGCTGAAAGGGGAGCTTGTGAGGGCGAGTCCAGGCCGCCCCCCCCCCCCCCCTTCCCCCCCCCCCCCCCCCCGGACAGGGCACTCGAGGGGAGAACGCAGCTGCTCAGAAGGTTCTCCAGAAGGGAGCACGGCGCCTTATGGAGAGAGTGGATGGACGTGCTTGTCACTTAAGAGCTTTTCTCCGAGCGGCGACGCTCGCTCACTCGCTCCCACGCTCCCTCCTCTTGTGGTATGGCCAGCACACACACACACGCCGACACACACACACTCGCACACCATCACACACATGCCTTTCATCCTCAAGGGTGAAACAAAGCCGCGCATTATGGCCCAAATCGATCTCCATTTGGATTCGCGTGCTCCCGTTTTGAGATTTCGTGTTGGTATGCATTTCATATAAATTATTTTCCTACGTTCATTTTTTTCCTCCTGACAAAAGCGCGCATGTTGCGCAGAGGCCCGGGTTATTACGTTTCCCATACCTCTTCCCATCGGCTGACGGTTCCTCGAGCCCACTCGTGCAGAGCTGCTGCCCTCTGCTGGCAGAACTGATGTAAATGAGAATCGGCCCACCACTTCTATGGCATCTTCTGGTTTTGTGTTCTCACCTCGGATGACGGCTTGCGCGTCGTTTCCGTCAGCGCGGTGCATGATTAGCGCAGTGTGCTAGCAATATATCACAATATGTAATCAGTGCAACTTAACCCGGTTGTGTGGAGACATTGGGCCGCACATGACGGTGTGTTTAATGACTTTTATTTAACGCAGGCTGGAACTGGGGCGCCCTCTTTGAGGCAGGCCGGGGCCTGACGGCTGGGTCTTTTGCCGTGGATCCGGCCCCAGTGTGGACCCACCACATGTGGGGTCGGGCATCGGGGCTGGGTTAGATGCCCGATGGGTGAGTACTTGATTTGCCGACCCCTGGCACGGAAAACCGGCGGTAAGGATGTGCAATGTCACACCACTCGGCCTCCTGGAGAAAGCTCACACTGGGGTGCTGGAAAGGAGACTCCGTCCGCCTGAGGAACCTCCATCCAGGCCGTGGAGCAGTAGACCAACTCTTTACCCTTGCAGCTGTTCTGAGGAGGCTATGGTAGTACCCCCATCCATCTGGATCTGGAGAAGGCATATGACCGCATCCTTTGGGATATCCTGTTGGAGGGAGGGGATGGGGGTTGTGTCTGGGTTCATTTTCAGAGCCGGAGTCGTGCTCACGTTCTACGTCAAAAGTCCAACCCAACAAAGTCCCTGCGCAAATAGGCCTTCGAGGGGAGTTCGCTGTTTGGGGACCTTCCGGAATCGCCTCGCCGCTGCTTGCGGATGATGTGGTCTTGCCGGCTTCCTTCTTCAGCTGCCGAGTGAGTGTGGGGCGGTCAGGGCGGAGGGTCCCGGCGGTCCGGCTCCCGCCAGCGAGCACCGAAATGGGCTCCCCCCCCAAAGGGTGGCTAGAGTTTCTTCGAGTCTTAAGAGTCTTAGAGATGGGATGTGGAGAATGTCGTCTTCAGTTCGCGGGCCAGAGACACTCGCATCTGTCGCATTAAGCAATTAATATGCAAATACATGTAGTGGATTCTTAAAACAAATTAGGATTCAAACCCAGACGGGGTAGAACCCCATTGTTCTCATCAATCGCGCCGTTGTTCCTCCGCCCACGTTTTGCTGCGAGCTGGAGCGATCCGCCGACACGAAACTTGGCCCGGCGACTGGAAACGATGCGCAACAGGTCCACAAGAAACACGGCGGCAATTGGAGCAGATGGTGGCACAATAATTCACGTTCCAAAATTTAAAAAAAAAAAAAAAAATTAAAAAAAAACTGTCCCAGATGGGAAACTTGTACCGTCTAGTCGGTCCTGACTAACTGGAAATTTGAGGCATATCCAAGCGCAACATGCTCTACAGAAGTTTTTTTTTTGGACTATTTATCTCCTCCATCCTAGATTTTTTTTAAATTGCTAGTTAGCATTAAGTTAAAAAAAAAACAATATAACTTTTTTAAATTTTGCATCTCTGAACGGCAGGTTCCCGAGCGTCAGGGGGCCCAGATGCAGATGCGGCTCTCAAATGAGCAAGTAATTCAGGTGACTTTCTAGTTTGAAATTGGGTCCCACCCTGTAAGCCACCTCCCCTCTGATGACCACGCGTTGCGGACTGGCCGACGCGGCGCCGGTGCCGGCGCCGGCGCCGGCGGTGGGCTCCTGCCCCCGCGCCGCCCCAGCGGGGTCCGAGCTGAACTGTCCGAACCACATGAACGGCTCGTCCGCCTGCGCCAAAGAAGCCGCCCTCGCCGACTTTTCCTTGTGGTCCCGCGTGAACCGCCTGGTGTCGGTCGACACCTCCAGAGGCGGCGCCGCCGCGAAGTCGCTCTTGGTGGCCGAGATGTTCTTCCTGGCCTGCTCGGCGCTCCTGTCGACCCCGAAGTGGCACATGCACAGGTGGGATTTGTGCTGCCTCTTGTCTGGATACCGCCTGCGCCCCACATCCTGGGGAACATCATGGCGACATGGAAAGGTTTGCGCGCGGGAAAATACGACCGCCTCGTCGCGAGCTCGCGGACTCGTCTGGGTACTTACGTAATGGAAAACAATGACGTCGTCTTTTAAGGCGTGCTTGTTGTCGTGCTGCGAGAACTCGAAATCTCTGGAATTCTGCAAAGGGGGCCAGGATGGGTCAGGTAAAGCGATCCGTGTAACACAGTGGACCCGCATCAGCACGAGCCGACTGGGATCTGTACGGGAGTGCATTTAACCCTCGCGTCGTCCTCCCGTCACCAAGGCAACTGCAGCCCTCCCCGGGGTCAAAAAAGACCCAATGACATTTTTTCACACATGTAGAAAAAAAATAATTAACAACTTCTTCTTTCCACCTTTTTAGGCGAATCGAGACCAACGCACTGATTTATAATTTGTCATTTTTAACTCCGTGTTATTGGTCAGTTTTAGTCAAATCAAGCCCACTTCACAAATGCAAAAACAAATAAAACCTGGATTTTTTCCCCCCCAGTAGTTAAAGTAAAAAAATGATTTATTGATGCAAAGGTTAGAGTTAATAGAAACAAAAGCTATCAACTAATTTTTTATTTCTCAAGTCAATTCGCGACACATCGAACGCCAACGCGTTTATTCCGTGGTTTTAATCATCATGTTGTATGTCAAATATGTGTATAATGTCCATGCATGTGTGAGTCTGCGTGTGTGTGTGTGTGTGTGTGTGTGTGTGTGCGTGTCCTTGCGAGAAGATACCTACGTATGTGTAGCTGTGTGTGTGTGTGTGTGTGCATGTGTGTGACCGTGTATGTGTGTGTGTAGCTGTGTGCATGGTTTTGTGTGTGTGTGTGTATGTGCATGCATGTGACTGTATGTGTGTGTGTGTTTGTGTGCATGTCTGTGTATGTAGCTCTGTTCATGGTTTTGTAACTGTGTGTGTGCGTGTGCGTGCGTGTGTATATGTAGCTCTGCATCGTTGTGTGTGCGTGTGTGTGTGTGTGTGTGTTTATGTGCTTGCGTGTGACTGTGCACGCGTGTGACTCTGTGTGTGTATGTGTGTGCGTGCATGCTGCTGTGTGTGTGTATGTCCATGTGTGTGACTTTGTGTGTGTGTGCATGTTACTGTATGTGCATGTGCATGCGTGTGACTGTGTGTGTGTGTGTGTGTGTGTTCAGAGACATGCCTTTGGGCCTGTGGATGTGCATGTGTGTGTTTATTGTGCCTGAAATGACATTTTTGTCCTATTACTGTTGCCGCCATGCTCCGTTCTGTGTGTGCTGGGTCCGTTTGTGTCCTGGAGGACGACAGGTGCTATAAATATTCATAAAACACGCATACATTTATGTAGAACGTTGAAATATATTCATGTATAAAGGCTTCAGAGGGGCAAAACTCCTGAAGAGTCCGAGCAGCTGTCTGAAAGGTAACGTTTAATCATGGTATCACCAAAAAAAGGACCCGTAGACCACACGAGGGTTAAATACTCCATCAAAGGCCGATATCGGCGGCTGCAATGTGCAAATCCATACGTTCCGCACGTTGTCTTTCCTACATACCGGCTCGGTTCTCCATTTCGGGTAGCGCTCAAAGTCGTAAGCCTCGGGCAGGCAGGCCTGGGTCTGGCTCAGCATGGCCCCGGTGCTGGTGCAGCTCTCTCGGCTCCTCGCGGCGCCTGACGCCGAATCCGGGTGAACAAACTGGAGAAGTGGTCAGGATCCCAAAAATGAATCAGCAGACTAATCTGACTTTATGGTGAAATCAAGGAGTTCTTCTTTTAAAAAAAAAAAAAAAATCTTTATCCAGGTTTTAAAGTACAAATACGCAAACTTATAAAAACCACAGCAAGGTGGGAAAAAAGCAAAGAGAAGAAAGAAGAAATCAGGGCATATATAAAGAAAATAATAGATTACTGAAGAAAGATCATCTCAGCACGAGCAGCCAATGAAAACGCTGGATGGTCCACTATGGATCTTCTCGCAGGTCAGCGATCCAGATCCAGAAATGGGTGCCAATTTTCACATCCATATGAGCTGTAGTACCGGGCCAGTCAGCCGGGCCTGACCCACTTATCCAGAAGTATATTCATATAGGTTTTTTGGGGATTTAAGATGAAGGGAGGAGACTCAAAAGTTTGAAAAAAATCAAGCATTTCTCACCCATTTCCCGCCGCTGGACCTCGGAAAGTACCGCTTGCCGGTCTTTTCCATTTCTCGCATAGTCTTGAGCGCGTCCGTCGAGGTCACCGGGTCGTCTCACCGCCGCAGACGAGAGACAACGCGCACACACTCGGGCGCGCGCACACACACACACACACGCGCGCACACACGCTCGCCAACCTGACAGCAGGACTCCAGCCGGAGATGGCAGACCCTCGGCCACTTTGATGCGGCCCCTTTTCGCCGCTTTGATGGCGCAACGTACGGCTGCTATCAAAGCCGCGCTCTTTGAGTGACACGGGCACTCGCGGCAGCCGCGGGGGGAGGGAGGCAGGGAGGGTGGGGGGTAACTACAACAGTGGTGACCATGGAAACGCGCCGCAAACTAACAACCTGAAATGTGAGCTTTGCCGCGGGCACACAGAAACCCGGGTCTGAGAGTAAGAATCACTGCGGCTAAACATGTTTGTGACTTTTAACTTTTTTTTGTTTTGCATTTATTGAATATTTAATTTAAAAAAAGTGTTTTTGTGCGTGTCTGCAATGGACTGTAGCAGGTGAGGACAAAAGGGCAGAAGAAATGCCAGGACATTGACACGCATGAGCAGAGGCGTGTGCTGTCACTCAGGAGCTCTGTTGTCACGGTGACAGAGGGCCCACTCCTTTCAAAACAAACCACTCCAGAATCAATCCTTCAGACACACACACACACACACAAAATAGCAGGTAATTGACTTTATTTCCCACAACAAAACAAAAATAATAGCACACATTAATCTGAGACAGTTTACATGGAACTGCTGCCATTTTAATATGAAACTTTAGCGATTCAAATCTGGTCTTAAAATGTGTTTTAAAAAATCAGCGCACTTTAAACATATTTAGATTAGCACACCATCAATTCTGATTAAACATAGTTAAATGCCGCTTTTTTTTCCTTTTTTTTATTGGAAGCCGGAGCCGCCGGTGCAGATGAGACCCGGTCAGCTGACGTGACGCGGGGGAAAGTCAGCGGTCAATGGAGAAAAAAAAAAAAAAAAAAAAATCAGCATTTTAGCAAAGCCTGCTACGAGCGGCGTTTGGTCCCGAGTGCTGGAGGCCGGTCACCTGCCGGGTCCCGTGGCCTGGTCAGACTTCTGCCGCAGGGCGGCACCGCTGATGCCTGAGGGCACGAGCAGAGCGTCAGACGGAGGTCACAAACACGTCTGAAGAGCCCAACGTCTCTTCCTTCTTTCGGAAAAAAGGACACTAGGTGGCCCTCGATCTGAGGTGGAAACGGAGGAAATGGCGGCCTCCTCGCTGGGTAAAGTGTGTTTGCGTCCACGCGTAACCTTCAGGGCGCTTTGACGACATGGGGTCGCACTGACCTGACCACCTGGGTAGGTGGTGCGCCTGACGATGCCTCTGCTGATTGGCTGTGAGCTGACCCCCTCCCCCCCCTCCCCCCCGCCCTCGGCGTTACTCTCCGCTCGGCCTCCTTTGATGGCGGCTTTGCTCCCTCCTCAGTTCCATTAATGCTTTGTTGTCATTGTCGCATCAAAAAGGCCCCCCATCGCTCTACATATCTACCTACATATCTATATCTGTATATAGAGCTTTAAAAAGACATAAAACAAGGATCAAACCTCATCAAATTGCTTACAAACAACCACAAATGAAGCAATAACCCATCTGACGCTGCCAGATGGGTTATTGACCCGCGTGCTGGAGCCCCCTAGTGGTGGATGGGGTGAAGTTCCCCGAAACTTTGACAGTTTCCATGGTAATTGTCGCCTCTTCCTCCTTTTTTTTTTTTAAAAAAAAGATCAATTTCCTCCCAACCCACCCTCCCTGCCCCCCAAAATTTTTTTCTTTTTTTTTTTGCAGACTGATATAACCCTTTTTTTTATTTTTAAATATTGTTCACCGACTCCTGCTGACTGTTTCTGGGATTTTTTTTTTTTCTGGCACTTTTATTTTGTCTTTGTCGCCGGCAATCGAATCTTAAAAAAAAACAAAAAAAAAACGAATCGAGAGTTGAGCAGAATTAGCATAAAGTGGCGCTATGGTATCAGGACGCAGACGTCTGTCGGCCATGCCGTATCCTTTTTGAGAAAAAGCAGATCCTCACCCCGAGTGCGCGGCGGCGGCGTCTCTGCGCCGCGTTTCCTCATTTCCCTGCGCAGGTGCTTCCTCAGGTGTTTGGCCAGGCGCTGCCACCTGGAGACAGAAAAAAGGAAGAAGAAGCAGGAATCAGTGACGGCTCGGGATCTTCCTGAGGCGCCGGTCTTATTGCGGAGCGCTCTGACTTCCACCTTTCCCGCGCGTCGTTGTACTTGTTGAGCCTCTGGGCCTCCTCCTTCTTCTCCTCCATCCACCTCTGCAGCAGGTCCTCCTTCTCCCCCTGGGCTCGCGCCAGCGCCCCCCTCAGGCCCCTGCGCTCCGCCTGCAGGCCCACCAGCTCCTGGGCTTGGCGCTGGACGGTGAGCTCGCGCTCGGAGAGGCTGGCCCTCGCCGCCTCGCTCCCTCTAGCCAGAGTCAGGGCCTCTTGGCGGTGGCGGGAGATGCTGACGCGGCGAAAGAAAGCGTGACTCGGCACAATTCTGCTCAGCGTTTAGGCAAAACAGTTATGACGTTAACGGCCCGGAGAGATTCGATCTCAGGTCACATGTTCATTTACTACTGTGGAAGGAAGGAAGGAAGGAAAGAAGAAGATACAAAGTAAGAAAGAAAGAGGAAACAAAAGAAGGAAGGAAGGAAGGAAAGAAGAAAGAGCAGAATGAAGTAAGAAAGAAAGGAGGAAGCGAGAAATAAAGAAAGGAAAGAAGAAAGACAAAGAAAGAAGAAAAAAGAAAGAATGAAAGGAAACAAAAGAAGGAAGGCAGGAAAGAAGAAAGAGCGAAACAAGGAAGAAAGAAGGGAAAAGAGGAAGAGAGAAAGAAAGAGGAAATAAGAAAGACAAAGAAAGAAGGAAGGAAGGAAGGAATGAAGAAAGAGCAAATCAAGGAAGAAAGAAAGGAAAGGAGGAAGAGAGAAAGAAAGAAACAAGAAGTAGGGAAGTGAAGAAGGCAGAAAGAAACAATGAAAGAAACAATGAGAGAGAAGGAAAGAAAGAAACAAAAAGAAAAAAAAGGAAAGAGGGACGGTGAGAAGTATAAAAAAGTGAGGAAGAAAGAAGTAAACAAAGAAAAAGAAAGAATGAAAGGAAGAAGGAAAGAAATCAATAAAGAACAAATCAAGAAAGGAATGAAAGAGAGAAGTATAAAGAGAGAAAGACAGAAAGAGAGATGGATCTATCCATCCATCCACGTTTGGGGAAGAGGTGAGTGGGGGTGCATCTGCACGCGTGTGGCGGCGGCGGCGGCGTGACCGTTACCGTGACTGCCAGTGCTGCAGCTCGGCCTCTTTCAAACGCATGACGGCGGTCAGGTCGGAGACAGTCTGAGACAGCTGGGGCCGCAAACAATGGCGCGATTGAATGTGGGACACACACACACACACACACACACACACGCACACACGGCGTCAACGCCCAGGCCCTCAAGTTTGTTTCCCGTCTTCAAACTTTCTCATTTTCCAAACGGTGACAGTGTAAATACGTGCTTTGGGTTGATTACGTGGTTTAT
>CAAKHG010047203.1:0-10677 GCA_901007715.1 Dactylopterus volitans
TTGTGGAGGAGGGAAAAAAAAAAAAAAAAAAAAAAGAAAGAAGAAGAAGAAGAAAAAAACCTGAAACTAATGTTGAATGAACGCGAGACAAAAAACAAAAAACACGCAAAAAAAAAAAACAAAAGAGTGACAACTGCACACAATGGGATAGCGAGACCACAACAGAGGGAGCACAACAACTCTATGCTTACACTTAAATAGCAGGACAATTATGCATGTCTGCGTGAAATGACCGGTTGTCTAGATCGGCAGACGGAGATAGACGGAGGCTAGTCACAATGGCATTTTTTTTTCTCGCGTGTGTGTGTGTGTGCGTGCGTGTGTGTGTGTGCGCGCTGCCAGTCTATGAAGGAAACTGTCGGGGAAACTATGGGGTGAGGAGGAGGCCAGTAGAGAAGAGGAAATGCAGAGGCAAACCACTCACAGCTGTGGCACAAGCTTCAGGTTTCCTGTGTCGCTCCAAGAAAATAACAGTGTCAGGGGCTTCTAGGAAAAGCAGCGGGATCTTTTTTATCCGCCCCGCCTCCCCCCCTTTTTTTTTTCTGCAGAAAAAAAACACCGCAGGCACATCGAGCAGGTACGAGTTCACCCCACACGAGGAGGAAGAGGGGAGCACGGCGGGCCGGTGTGGCAGAGCCACAACTGTCTGGCGCTGCTTTTGCTGGGGCGCCGCTCACTGAAGCCTCCATCTCATTTATCCAGTTCTGCTTCTGACACAGGACATTTTTACTGTAATTGCATGGGGACGCTGATTGGCTCTTCCTGCTCTGGCAAGGGGCAGTATATTAACCCCCTAACACCCTGCTCTGGCCTCTGTCAGACCTAGTGAGGGAGACAGGGCACTAAAGCGAGCCGCCCCGTGCTCGCTTAGCTTCCAGCGGCAGCACCGTGCCATTTAACTTCTGCTTCTTATCACACCACGGGGCTTAGGAAGGACACGGCCTCGTTTGAGCTTTAGGGCGACAGCGGCCAGATGATCCTCTCAACCGAAATCTCATTGACGAGTGCCATTAGTCATTTTGTAATTATTTCCCCCCCCCCCTCCAAAAGAGAATAACAAACAGAGTTAATTAAATCACAAACAGCTCTCGAGGACAAGTGGCTTGGCAGCAATATGTGTCCTGCAACTGAGCTGCAATTTCCTGAGCCTTGGATTTTTTTTTTTTTTTTTGCGACGGTGATGGGAGGGTGTGTGTGTGTGTGTGTGAGCGTTTTGTGCAAGGCTGACAGCGACAAACGTAGCCTGTGGTAAATAAAATAAAATGAGCCTCGGTTCCCTTCCTTTCATTTCCACTTGTTACAACAGTTATTTTACCGCTTTTCCCCAAGTTGCTCTATTTCTTAATATTTAAAAACCATATAAGCTGTTGTGACAGGCTTTCTGCCTCCCTGCTGTGCGAGACTCCTGCTATGTTTGCAAAGAGGAAACTAATCATTAAAATTAATATCTCTGTAGTACAATAACAAAAAAAAAAGTGTCCTTCCATTTCTAAAAGACAGAGAAAGCGTGTAATTGACCAGCGGTGTTCAGTTCTTAAATTGTGATGAATAACACATTTGCAGACAAAACATTATCAGCTACCGCTGGGAATTCCAAGCTAAAACAGGAAATTGTTGGAAATGTTAATAAAAGTTTAATTTATCACCAGTCCAGCTTCCGACCTCCCTGATAAAACACAGTCCTCTTGGCAAAAAGACTCCCAAAAATGTACTTCGTTCTTTATTGTGCTGGAATATTCCACTGGTTCATCTGCTCTTACCTCCTTATACTCTTTGGAAAACTCGGATAATCAACAGATAATTCCCATGTTTCACGCCAAGCTGACGCACTTCAGGTGCGTGATCAGCGACAACGCGCTGATTCACGGACATTTTTTGAGGACAGTCTCTGAGGACCCAATTAGGAGTGACACATCTAATTTTAGATTACGAAAAAAAAAAAAAATAACGAGAGGAGAAAGCCGAGTTTGGAGAGAAACTTACAGCCTGTGTCTTTAAGGCGGTTGATGGCGTTGGACAGGAGGCGAACGCAGCCCAGGAAGCCGGCCCCTTGCTTCTTGTGGATCTTCTTGTGGTTCCACACACTGATAGTGATGGAATCTGACTTTCCAATGTATCTAAGGGACGGGGGGAGGGAGGTGGAGAAGCATGCATAATCAATACTGAGGTTCTCACATAGAGAGCACCAGAATCAGTCCGGGGGCCCCGCTCTCCACTGCTTTTGCATCACAGTTCCAGGTGGTACGGTTCTATCTGTCTATCTGTGTGAAAGTCAAGCTGTTGAACCCTCCTGGACAAGCAGCGCAGACGCGTCGACACGAGATTCACACAGGCCGTCACGTCACATCCGCCGCAGCAGCTGCCACCCCGGCCCCTCGCCAAGGATGCATTCCACGGCGGGGACGAGGCGGGCGGAAGGTGCGGCGGGCCGGCGGGATTTTCCAGCCGGCGTACGTGAAGGCGTAAAATCCGAACCCCGAGCGTCTTGACTACGGGATGCGGCCCTGTGAATCACCCGCGACATTCCGAGCAGCCTTCCCCGAATCCGAGGCGCGGCGCGGGACGGAGGAGCGGGGCAAACGGCGAAAGGGACAAATCGGAATTTTCGGTAACAGCGAGGCGATGAGCGGTACCACTGCAACTCTGAAAATACTCTACAATGTGGCATTGTTTCCAAGAATCTGTCAGACGGTGGAAAAAGTGCCCTGCTAAATTAAGCTGTCACCAGGCTCCCGCCGCTCGGGTCCGTTCTTTGGCTGGACAGCTTCTCCTAACAGCGTTTTAAGAAAAATGAAGCCAACCCCCCCCTCCGTGCATACATGAAAAGGAAAACCGGCAAACTTGAGTAAACCAGCATAATTGAAAATGCGACTGCATATAAACAGTCGTCCGTCGTAATGTAAAATGTTGAGGGTTGTAAAATTAGATGGCTGTTTGCCTCGATGTAAACTATTTTGGGGGCAGCTTGTGAGGAGCTCCCGGGAAGTCTGGGGAAAGCGTACCGAAGGGGGGCCGCCGTCTTCACATCCTCAACTCGCGCATCTCAGACCTTCAGTTTTTCATGAAATCACACCCAACTTCTGGATTGACAGTAAACAAGGCGTGGATGCAATACAACGCAACAGTAATTTTATTAATGTAACTAACTTTATGCTGCTCTCTCTCTCTTTCACGCACAGCTTCAGCGCTTTATCTGCTAATGCGGACATTTGTGCCGCTTTTGTTTCACATTACGAGGCTCGTAAAAGGATCCATCAATCATTGAGCTGCCTGCTTAAAAAAAGAAAAAAGAAAATTAAGCAAAAGCGCAACTGCTTAATAAGATTTTATTCTTCCTACTGCCGACCAAAATAACCATTCGCCAGCTTTATCGGGGAAATGTAAGTTGGTTCGGCTTCAGATTCCCACAAGTTATCTGCCAGTATTTGTTGCATCTTAAAATTCAAATAGCTGACACCAGCGGCAATGAGATCTTCAGAGATACATCTTTAACCCAAGAGGTCAGGAGTGCATTTTAGAAGATATGACTGCGCTCACATGGGGAACATCAAAAGTGTCAAACAATCAAGAGGTGGGATGCAACCTGCAGTCGCACACCGGAAGATAAACAACCGTGTCTCTTAACACCTTTCGCGCGGACTCCTTTATTAGGAGGTGAATATTGCCCTCAGGTAGCGAGCGACTGCTCTGTAGGACATTTATCGGTGCATATATGAGATGCTCGGGTTTATCAGCTGAGACCAGGCATGATTAAAATAAAAAAAAAAAATAAAATAAAAAAATCACCACCATGTGAACTTGTTCTGGCACATCTGCTCGGGTGGGCCAGCCCTCCCCACACCCCCTCACCCCCCCCCTCTCTCCTCCCTCAGTCTAAAACTAATCATCTGTACAATTCGCAGAACTGCATCCCACTGTAATTATCATGCCGCTTACCAAAAGGGATATGAAACAATGGGCTGTGAGTAAGATGTCTGGACATTTTGAGCGAATGCCAAATGCCTGTCTGGGGTGCGATGCGAGCGAGCTGCGATGTCAGACAGACGTGACAGGAGGGAAATATTATAACCAAACCCCAGTCATCTGGATCACCCTCCATGCAATAAAATTCATTAGTCTGGCTAAGATTTTTAATACCAGTCACGGCCAATAACAAAACACATGCACAGCAAAGGAGACAATGGTAAAATTGCAATAAAGAGGGGGAGGATTTAAATAGCCGCATGCGCTCTGTGAATACATGCCTTTATTTGGCATGCTGCGCTCATTCATCTTTGGGACCATTTATTTTATTTTTATTTATTTATTTATTTTTAAAGAAGTTTCCAAGGTGCTACGAAGAGTGTGAGGTGAAAGAAAAATGCACGGCAGCATTGCACATTGAGGCATAAATATATAACTGAAGGAAGCTGCGTTTGTTCTGAAACCGACGGACAGATGTTTTAATATGTGGACTTAATAAAAAACACAACTTGACGCTGTAGACGTTTCTGATTATTGGAATTAACAACCTGCAAACACCAATGTTAAAAGAAGTAGTCATATTTGTTACTTAACAAAAGCAGTTTTAAACTATTAAATGCACTTAAATGATATATATAGGCCATAATTCTTTACTTATCACCACCATGGATATTTCTAAATGTTTTGAAACCTGATTTGGTGATTCATGAAGTCGCTCCAGCTACTTCACATATACAGTTAAGTGCTTATTTCTCACAGGTAAACAGAATAACATTTATCAATATGAGTAAAACCTCTTCTGTTTCTCCAGCTATGAAACATTTTCCCGGGTCTTCGGCCCTAATTATTCTACTTAGTAATACTCAGGAACATAGAAAGCCATTGATGCTGGTAACCGGGCGATTGCATAGAAATTCAGCCTGTACGGTGGGAAGACAATCGATGGATGAGTCTACGCTGGCACTCAGCATCGCATATATGAATAACAAAATAGTAATTCAGTCATCTGAAGGACTCCAAATTAACCGCATGATGAAGTGCTCGCTGACATGAGGCTCTAAAAATGCCTGAAAACACACCATCTTAAAAAAAAACAAAAAAAAACATTAAATCATCATAATTATAGTGTCTATGTCTTCTGAAAAAACAACTTGTTTTTTTTTACAAACCACTCCAGACATGCTTTTATATAAAAAAAAAAAAACTAAAAAAAAAACAACGAAAAAAAACTTCATCATTAAAGAATTGCATCAACAGCATTCAAAAAAAATAAAAAAAAATAAAAAGGTTGTAACTGGTGGCTCATTGAGTAACTTGTTTTTCTATCAGCTGCGACCAGTCTGGTCATTCTCCTTTGACCTCTGACCTCAACAGTACATTTTCTCCCAGAGAACTGCTGCTCACTGGATGTCCTCTCTTTGTGGGACCGTCCTCTGTAGACCCCGGAGATGGTTGTGTGTGTGTGTGGGGGGGGGACCCCAGTAGACCGGCAGTTGCTGAGGTTCCCTGAACGTGTCACTGCTGCCGGTGCCAGACACAGTCACATCCCCCACCTTCCCTCTCCATTCTGACGCTCGGCTTGAACGGCAGCACGCCGCCTCTCCGCCGCGCGTACGTGCCTAAGCGCTAAACGATTTGCCGCCACGTGATTGGCCGATTAGATAATTGCGCGAGCGAGCTGTTGACCAGGTGTGCCTCATAAAAGTGGCCGGCGAGTTGCCGTTTTTTTTTTTTTTTTTTCGAGTCGAGAGCTGCTGCACGCAAGATGTTTTCCCTGCGCCACTTAAAAGCCCATTCGGAGTCTGTTTGCTGGAGGCGTTGAGTTTCTCTCCGCACACTCGTGTGAGCCGCATACTGAGCCGCGATTGCCGTCAAATTAGTCTGATGTTGTGCAGCAGATCCTCGAGGGGGCTCCACGTTTTCCACTCAAATTTAAGGTGAACTCGGAGGCCGTTTCGCTTTGTGAAGTGCAACGCGAAAAAAAACGGCCCTCCGGTTGCAAACTCCACGCGTGCGTCGCTCTGCGAACGTCACTGTGGGGGACCGATAACCAAAATATTTTTATGTGCGGAGGGGGGGAGTGGCGATCCGTGGCAGCAGCCAGCTATACTTGGCACGCCGGCCGCATCCTGCAACAATGCTGAAGGGTCACAGTTCACGGGCCAGTCTGCTGTCCAATGAAAGCAAGGTGCTACACACAAACACGTGCGCACGGGCACGCACGCAAAGTCCCATTTACATCACTTAAGAAGATAAAACATTAACCCCAATCCCCCTATTTACCTTATCAATAATCCTAGTCTAACTTTACCAAATCCTCACTGTCAAATGTAATAGTTCATGATGTGGAGACCTGATGAGTCCCTACAGTGTCACAGATTTATGTCCTCACAATTTAAGGAATACCTGGCACACACACACACACACACACGCACGCACGCACTAAAGCACAAGCAGACTTGGACAAGAATTCTACACCCTCACATGAGCGCATACAACAAATGGAAAAAAAGAGTCACTGCCAACGGCTTTCATGCGCCCGGGCCCGGCTGTATTTGGAACAGCAGGTGTTACAGGCCCGGCTTTAATAAGCGTGAACCAGCCAGACAGCTAGCGAGGCCGCTAAACAGACAATTAAAGCCGCTCTCCTGCGGCCGCCACCGCGTGACGGCCCCGCGGGCTGTGACGGCGCAACCTCGGGGGCGGGGCAACCGCGGGGGCGGGGCAACCGCGGAGGCGGCGCGGTGACGCGCAATTCGTCGCTGGCGCGGGAGTCCTGGTAGGCTTTGGGAACGTCGCGCGCGGAGAGGATCTCCTCTGGGCTGCCAGTCGGTCGTCTTCTCAAAAGGTGTGTGTTCTTGCGCGCGGTCCCCACCTCCCCCCCCTTCTCAATTGTGGCATGAATTGCTAATTCAACAGCCGCAGAGAGAGAGAAAGAGAGAGAGAGAGAGAGAGAGAGAGCAAAACAGAGAGGGAAGGTGAGAGAGAGAGAGAGAGAGAGACAGGCAGGGAAAGACAGAGATAGAGACAGAGAGCGAGAGTCCTGTATCCCCGGCAACCAAACAAACGGAGACATGTGCTTCCTCTCGCTGTTGGCTACGTATGACGCTTGGATAAACACCGGGCGAATACTGGAAACTTTCACTCTCACATTTTCACTCACGCGCTCCGACTCCATTTTTTTTTCCAGGTTACTTTTCACGGGACAAAACCATCTTTGGGAAAGGCAATCAGGGTGCAACAAGACATGCACGTGTTTCAGTCAATGGAAGAAAATACTACTAAAGCCGCCCCCTCCTTTCCTGCTCTTTCAACGCGGCTCCAAGAGACATTTTTAGACCGTTTGCCGGCGATGAAGGGTTGCGTCCTTCTGCTGCATTAAGATGAGTGACGGGCCAGATGTTTACAACTCACTTATCAACGCAACATAAAAGGCGAGGACATAAGAACTGTGACTGTCCAAAACCTGTAAAAACTCAATCCGCAGTCGGATTAAATCTCCTGGGGCTGAATTTGGGGGTCGTAAAATGTCACGAGAGCTCCGGTACTCACAGGTCGTAGTGTTGATTCCACTTGGGGTCGAGCGTGTTCCTCACAGTGTCTGTCGAGTGGCATTGCCCCGAGCCGTCCACCACCACCTTGGCAAAGGGATCAGGGAGGCCTGCGGGGGAGGGAACACAACACCAACCGCGGTCAGCCTCGGCTGAACCCGCCACCGCTAAAAACGTTCGTTCGCTGCACGTCCGCCGCCGATCGGTACAACTGACGCGTTCCCGCGACGGGCGGACTTGTCGGACGTTGCTCATCGCTTGCGTCGATATGCTTTGGCGTTCTCGTGCCAAATGAAGCCCTTTGGTGACAAAAGCGCAGCTGCTAACGGGAAAGAAAAAAAAAAAAACAGGACGGCAGCTAATGATTGTTTTCGTCCTCAATCAATCTGCTCGTTATTCCGTGATTAAACTGGCCGTCGGTTTAGAGTAGAAAAATGTTGCGTAGCGGGGAAAAGATGGTGATCACGATATGCCAGTTTTGACTGACAATTTCTAATTTGCCGTCAGAAGAAAAAAAAAGAAAATACCTAAATGGCGGAGAGGATCTCGTTGTGAAAAAGGGTCAAATCAATCAGCATTTTTAGGGACAGAGTCACAGCGCGAGCCGACGCTGTGGAGCGCGGGCCCGTCACATCCAATCTGAGACACATCCGCAGCCGAGTTAGACATTTTAAAACCGGCCAAATGAGCTGGCAAAATGGCCGACCGCAGTCTGGGAATGGAGCGTGTGACAGTTCTATCCGGACCATCATTGAATGAGAAAACACTTTTCTCATTTTTCCTTTTCTCCCAGCGGTCACGACGGCGAACGGCAGCTGGAGCGTCACTCCAATCAGCCAATCGAAATCGATGGCGCAGCAGCGGTCATGTGGGAATGTGGATGCGGGGGAAACTACAGGATGGACGGGTGGGAGGGAGGGGAGGGAACTCAGCTGCACGCCATCGGGAATCAGCCAATCATATTCAACTTTACCCCGACCCTGTGTTAGCTATATTTTATTTATCATATTTGTTTATTCAGCTACTTGGTCTCCATACAAGTGCCATCATTTTTTTGCATGTTGCATGTATTTGAAAATTGAGGAGAAATGTTGCTGAAATCATAAGGAAATATATAGTGTTGATTTTCTTTAACAGACTTAGCAGAGGATGTTGGATGCAACTGGAGAATTATGAGATTCGGACCTTTCCTGGGAGGAAATTTTAGCAACCGGACGTCTTTGAATTCTGACTGAATTCCCCCCGTACTCAACTGCCAACATACCGGAGGTGTATCTGTTATCAGAACCACCAATCTTGATCTGTTTTGAAACAATTTACTCGACTTTTCTTATGTATTAATGTATTAACTGCGGTGGCCCGACCTTTACGGGTTTCCTTTGAACGGCTGGAACACACGGGGAGATCAAATGACACTTGACCCATGCTCATGAAGGAAAGGGATCAGATTAAATTCTTCCTCCATGCCGGCGGGATGATGAATCCAAAAGCATTCCCATCGCTGGAATCAACTGTCATGACGACCACACTTTTTTTTTTTTTGGAATTCCTGTGCAGTTAGGTCGTCAGATCTGTGTCCGTGTTATGTATAAAAGACATTACGGTCATTAGACAACGGAGAGGGGGGGTTCCTGTCAGGTTCACGTCGGTGAATTTGTTTGTCTAAAATGAACAACTATCACTACACGTCAGCGCGCTCACGGACCCACGGGTGAGCTGTGAAAATCCGTACCACGACGTAGCTGCGCTTAAAACTCAATACCGTCGCTACAAGGCACAGATGGTGTGTTACCTGTATGAGCGACCGCTCAGAGAGGATGACAGACTCACCACTGTGTGCGTGTGTGTGTGTGTGGTTGTGTGTGTCTGCGGGTGTGTGGGTGAGTTTAAGTAAGTCGCCCATGTGACTTTTATCTTGGTGTTTTGATTTTGGTGGTTTAACACCAGGAATGTGTCGCCACCTCTAGACAAAACTCGAAGCGCGGCAGCCTACACTTGAGCTGCCAGAGAGGTGACGCCGCGGCTGGAGGGCGCGCAGCGAGGCATCCCAGCGCTCTCGCTCGGCCCGACTGGCTCCTCGCGATCGATCCATTTTGAAATGGCTGACAATGACGGCTGATCATTCCGAGTGTCCTCACCAGTTTGGGACTTGTGTGTCTCAGTGTATGAAGCTACGAGGAAGTTCCTGCTGGGGAAAATGTGTCTCGTGGGGTCCTGAGTAAATGAGCAGATTAATCAGTGAATGAATTGGGTTTTTTTTGTTTTTTTGGGGAATGATTATTTCGTTCTACTTGGACAGAATATCACATTTTCATTCCATGTATCGCTGTGGGAGATTTCTTTCTTTTCTTCGTTTTATATCAGTGGAGACAGAATACATAATGGCTCTGGCCTCTGATGATTTATGACGAACATCCACGGCTATTTTAAACATTAAATGATTAAATAATCCAAAAGGTACTGAGAGATTAGCTGATAATGCCGGCAGGTCTTTACTAAAGACGGCGCAGACCGGGCCGAGGGCGTGCACAAACATGGCCGGGACAAACACGGCATGGGAGTGATGATGAAAACAGACAAGCGCTATTATGGATTCACAAACACGCAGATATTTTTATCTCGGGTTTTCAGTGCCGCCGCTCTCGACCAAACCTCCCCTGGACCAAGTGTTTGCACAGCTCCTGAGCGCTGGAATGGCAGGAATGGGCACCGCGGAAACCACCTGAGCGAGCGAGAGGACCTTTACATGCTCGTTCACCATGACAGCCTGACCCAAACAAACCTAAACACCACACTATAGACACCTTTCCCTGGGCTTTTAAGACCTTGGGAGGAGAAAGTGAACCCGGCTCCATGCTCCAAACACGCCGGAGTGCAGCCGCTGTAATTTGGGTTTCGCCGACACCGTGTTCCATGTGGAGCGATTGTGGGGGGGGAGGGGAGGGACACGGTTTTATTACAGATGCAGCGTGTCGGGGAGAATTCCCCAGTCTTAGTCTGCACTTCTGTGTTAAAAAGGTGATGGGCCACTTTGTAGACGACACTCCCCCACGCTCAAGGACACATTCGGTAAACTATCCACATCTGTGCAAACGGCTGAAAACAAGGAGGGCATAACGGGCGCAAGCTAACAGCAGGCGCTTTAATCAGGACGGCCCGCATT
>CAAKHG010047226.1:0-13347 GCA_901007715.1 Dactylopterus volitans
AGGGACTGACTCAGAAAACTGTTTCTGCCAGCTGAGATGATTTTTTTTGTTTTCACGTTTATGGCAACAAAGTCAGTTTCGTTTTGGCGGTGGATTGTCAGGAGACATTCGCCCTCCCATCCCCTCAAACCTTTATTATTATTATTAGTCGCCCGGTGCCACTTTAAGGACCCAAAAAAGTCAGGAGCCGATGAGTGGATAGTGTTGGAGCCTCGCATGTTTTTAAAAAGAGGCGAAAAAGATGGAGCACAGCGGGCGCGGGGGCGTCGGCGGCGCCTTCGCCCACATCTGCTGCTGCGTTTGCACGTCTCTTCCGTTTTCTTTTCTCACGTCATAATCGGCCGCTGCGACAAAAGGCCGCCCTCCGGCCAGACTCCCGCCGGCGCGCGTCAGAGTGGAGCTGGTCTCAAAGCTTCCGACATGTTCGGACAGGCCAGGCAGACCGGCCTGCCCCCCCCCCCACCCACCTCCGGCGCCCCTGCAGGGTCCCAGTCCAGTCGCCTGAATGGGAGACACCTTCAGGGGAGGAGCCGAAAAGGCTCCTGTACTACTGACGACCGGCTTTCATGAAACCCCCCCGCCCCCTCCACCAAAACAACACGGCGACGCCACTCTTGAGGATGAACCCGCACCCGTCAGCGTTCCTCACCTTCCTGGGGTGGCGGGGGACGAGGTGGGGGGGGCGAGGCGACCCCAGCGTCGAGGACGATCTCAAGGCAGCTGCAGAATTCCCCGGCCGCGCCGCCAGCCTCGCTGACATTAACATTTCATTCAGCGTGTTACGTAAGTGGCGAGGCCCGTGAGAGCCGCACTGACAACATTGCTTTGACAGCTCCAGCTGCCCCCCTCGCGCCCCCCCGCCGGCCCCCACTCGAACGCACCCGGCGAACGCGGCGGTACGGAAGCTCCTAAAGCGCCTCGTTAAAAAAAAAACCCCCGCATGAGGACGTCCCGGCGGAGGGAGGAGGGGCGCCTCTTCCCGCTGTCAGTCTGAGCGCCGCGGCGATCACCCGACGGGCTGCTGAGGGACGGGGCTAACATCGGGGCTCAATAATTCATGCGGGATGTTTGCGTACATCCTTCCTCTGCTTTATGTCCGCTTTCTCTTCCTGATGCTCATTTAAACGCATTTGTTTTAACCACCTTTTTTGTTGTTTTTTTTTTGGTTCCCGAGCAGTTTGAACCTGTCACCGGTTCATTCACTATTTAGCAGCACCGCCGGTCCGCCTCATCCCCCCGCAGAGGGGAGCGGCCGCACGGGAGCTCGGTGGAAGACGCATCCGAGAGTTTAGCCAGATGTGAGAATAATTCATGAGTGAAAAAAACAAACAAAAACAAACAACACTCTTCATATTTAAGCGGTGATAAACAAGCACGAGATGATATGATTGTCCTGGACAAGGTGCCCTGATATGTGATGGGTCCATGTGGGTGGGTTTTACGTGAGCGGGCGGATCAGAATTGGCTCACTCGCTCTGGCGCAGTAACCCAGACGGCCGGTCAGAAAGGGGCTCCGGATTGTTTGTTGCTGTTGAGAATCGGGCTTCTCCCCTCGTGGTCCCTCTCGGAAAACCTCCCAGAGCCAGATCGGGCTCTGGAGCGGCTCGTTTCGCGGTGGGAACGTGATCCAACGCTTTATCCCGGTCGACTGTCAGTTTGAGCCAGGCGGCTCCCCGTAGCCAGGTGTGCGTTGCATGCTGGGATGCAGATGAGCAACTGCGGCAGCTGGAGAGGGGAGCGGTTTTGCCCTGAATGCATTCTGCTAGGACGACTATGGAATAACCAGTCCAGGTAGAAAGCAGCTTGGATGAATATGTCCAAAACAGCTTTTGCTAAGAAGGTTTGAATCCCGGCCAAACTTATTTTATATTTTTGACCTGGTTATTGTTAGTGTGGTCAGATTAATGCCTGAATGCTGCTCAGTTAGGACTAGAAAATGCTAACTATTTTGGCTGAGACAGACTCTTTCACCATCTTATTCATGTGTTAGGCTCCTTAACAGAGACTCACTGGCAGAAATTCTTGAGGGCTAACTTTTCCCTTTTCACGCAACAGCCTCCTGCAGGTAGTTGGAGCCCGAGTGAAAGCTGGACCCGCGTGGATCTCCCCGTGTTTATGTTGTGCCTCCCACCGCGGACTCATCCGACCAGTTATGACAGGGCTCTTTGCCACGGGAGCTTTTAGTGATGCACTTTAATTTGAATGAATTTCTTTGTGTGTGGGGGAAAGAAGCCGCTGCAACGTATTTACCAGCTCATTTGATGACAAAGAAAACACACCGCAGTCGTGGAAACGCCTTTATGGTAAACAGGTTATCGGGATGGAAAAGAAGTGAGGGTTTTTCTTGATGGTGATAAGGACAATTGGACAATTGAAGTCCACTTTTGCTGGTTGATTAGTGAACATGCATCAAGAGGTTTTGCGTGAACTCTATGCGGATCGTTTCCGTGACGGTTTAGACGATGTATTTAGTAGTTCGACATTTGAATTCCTCAATCAAATGAGGTTTACTTTTGCAAATTCTGAGCTGGAGCCGGAGTCCGTTTGGAGGCAGATGTAAGGATCTTTCCCTTGACCCTCTTCCGGCTCTTTTGCTTGGGCAAGACATCTTTAACGGACTCAGTGACATCACAGAGTCCCAGACACGCCCTGCATCCGGAATTCCATCCTTCCACCCTAATGAGTATGCAAAAACAGCATGTGAGATTTTTTTTTTTAGTGCATCCGAAACATGAGTATGTACACACTAGTACGCACTATCCACACTCGTTCCGGAGAAATGTATTAGTATGGATTGATGGGCACTAGCTAAGCAGAAACTCCCCACAATGCAATGCGGCAGTGTTTGGTAGCGAAGGTAGACGGTCAAGAGTGGAGCGGTGCACAGCTGCGTTGATAGGAGTGGTCACCATGGTAACAGCCATGGTAACAACGTTCCCTCCCAAAGGCAGGAAGTGCCGCGTGCGCTCTGAATAGTGCGTCCGAATTCATGCGTACTACTGATATTTACTCAAAAGTGTGCTGACCTTAAGTATACTTTTTGAGTATATACTGTTTAGTACGGCATTTTGGACGCATGTGACCGGAGGCTCCTGACTTTTTTTTTTTTCTGTGAAGAACCCGGAATTTGGTTATGTGTGGCTTTCTGAGAACAATGCATTTTTAAGTTTAGGCTCCCCTGCGATCGTCACACTTTCGTTAACATTTCTGTTACAAACTGACCCCGCTACCCCCCATCAGAGAAGGGAAAAGTGATGTGGCCCTCTCAGGAAAAAGTTTGGGGACCCCTGACGTGCACAGTCTTCCAACGCTATTATGCATAGTCATGCTAGCAGCAATTAAAACGATAGTCATTGCTAGCACCAATTATAACACAGACTTTCCTCTTCCTTGTTCGGCCTGCACCAAATGTTCTGACTCATATTTTACGCGAGAATGTTCATCCATCGAAACTGCGCCTCACAGATTCGGCCGTAAGGACAATCCGTTTATTCATCTCATGAAATTACAGCCGTCGTGGTTTAATCCAGTTTACTCGGTTTATTACTTTTTAAGAGAGGGAAGGAAAACAGCGACCGGCCAGTGGGATCTCAGAGCGACCTTTTTTCCATCCAATCACTTTTCTTAGATTTATCATAATCTTTGAGCTCTGGTGACGATGTCTGTAATAGATCACGGGGATCATCTCATCACTGGATTAAGGGAGGAGCCGGGGAGCCGCAAAAAACGGATGAAAAAAAAAAAAACCCATCTCAATCCACAAACCCACTGACCTGCATTTGCCGCTTCTAAGCAACAGTGGCGCTTGCAGCATGAAATCGGTCGCCGCTGGATCCCCGGCGGCCGCGCTCGAGCGGGCAAATCGTGCTCGAACCTGCTGTTGCTACGCTCGGGGCTTCATGTAAGACAATACCAGGATGAGGTCGATGTTCCACATACCATGTCAGCGCCGCTGTGTGCGTCCCTAACCAGGTGTATTTATAGAGCCGAGCACAATGGTGGGGGGTGGTTTGCGTTGGGGCATCTTGCATAGCATCTGTCACAGAAGGCTCGACGAGGCATTTGCCGCCCAGCGGTCGGGTTTCACTTGCCGTTTTTTGTTGTTTGGCTCAATTCTGCTATTTTGGCTATTTTGGGGGGGAGGGGGTGTTGATGTAACGCTATAGGTGCAATTTGCAGCCGTCGGGATCATGGCTGGCGCCTCATATTCCACATGTGAAATCGGTAGAGGGTAACGTACCCGTGTTTTTGCTAGCACTGTCCTCTCACGGCGGCCGATCTGGTCTTGGGAGGGCGGCTTCGTCAGCGCTTTGGATTTTAAGAAGAGAAAGTGATTCCACCTCACCTCGAGGCACGTTCGCGCCTTTTTTTTTTTTTTTAAGCCGCTGGGTTGGAGTTTACATTTTCTTTGGCGAGCCGCGCTCAAAGCCGAGCGCGTCCAAATCAGCAAAGACGCTTCCCGCCTCTCTCTCTCTCTCCCTCTCTCGTGCGGCTGTCTGGCGATATTAAAGTTGCGTTCACTTTTAGCGCAGTCTCCATCAAAGGAGTTTGGCAGTGTGCGTCTCTGGACGCTGCTTTTGATTCCGGCGTGGCTCGACTCCTAGCGGGGGCGCCTCTTTCAGCTGCATCCATAATCGCCCCTCACGTCTCCTTGTATTATTCATTTAACCCCGCGCTATGGCTGCCTGCCGCTTTAGGCGCAAGCGCTGTTTAAAAGAAGTTTCTCGTTATGCAAATGAGCGTTTCTGCCGGCGAAGATATTTGGGGTGTCGGGAGCCGCAGCCGTGTTTCTTGTAGCAGGGGGCGGCTGCAGAGTGGTTGGGTGGAGGAGGGTTGGGGGGGGTGAGGATCAGCCCCCGCGGCGATGCCCGGGGGCAAAGAGCAGCCAGCAGCGTCGCCGCGCTCGCCGCCGCCCCGCATGGCTGCTCGCAGGCCGGGGAGACGAGGACGCCGCTTGACAGGGAGGCGAGAGCGTGCAGGCATTTAAAACGTGTTCGGGGATTCCTTTTAAACCGACAAGCAAATAATCGGGCTCCTCCCCCAGCGCGGCGAGATTGCGCTTCCGGCTTTTAAATGCCACGGCAGATCCGAGGGATGATGACGGATCACAGATTTTAGGTCTCTTTCTTTCTTTTGTTTTTGCCGACATTTCTACCTGACATGTGCGTGATTGACAGGAATGAGCCAGTCCCCGGATTATCTGTAGATTTGAGAGTGTTACTGGTGTGTAGCACATTTGTTTCATTTTTGAGTAATCTCAATTAACCCGAATTATTAGTCTGACCAGCTGTCCAGAATCATTGGATTTTCAAATGACTGTAAAATTCTACTACTACTACTACTACTACTACTACTACTACTACTACTATTAATAATAATAATAATGATGATAATTATTCATAAGAAAAACAGCAAATACTCACATCCAGGATTTTGAAGTGCGGAATGTTTGCGTTTTTTTACTTGAAAACTTACTGGAATGATGAATTATCAAAACAGTTGGAAAACTGAATTCCTGATTGCACAGCAGAGTATAGTGCAGTACAGTGCAGTATATTACAGTACAGTGCAGTATAATATAGTACAGTATAGTGCAGTATGGTCCAGAATAGAAAAATCCAGTGCAGTTTAAGACAGTTCAGTGCAGTACAGTGTGGTATAGTACAGTATAGTGCAGTATAGAGAAGTGCAGTATGGTATCGTATACCACAGTGCAGTACAGTACAGTGCCGAGTAGTACGGTACAGTGCGGAGCCTTGTAATGCAGCACAGTACAGAGCAACACAGTACAACTCAGTGCAGTAGTTTAGTGTAGTGAACTGTAGTACAGTGCAGTACAGTATTAGCAGCGCTGAGATAGCGTGGATAATAAAATTGGATTACGCATGTCCATTAATGCTCCTCTGTTTTTGTCTGACTTGCTCCGAGCACGTCTGCCAGTGGAATATCCCCTCGTCTTCCTCCGTCTCCCCGACTCCTCCCCGCTCGTCCACCGCGGCGCTCGGAGATCCCATCCACATGATCCACATGACCTTCGGTCTGAGCCCTCAGCCGGCAGTCATCTGCCCCGCTGACGCGTCTTTGATCAGCTCCTCGAATCCCTAAAAGCCTCGAGGTCGCTGTGCTTCAGCTGACCCGGGGGCCGCTCGGAGGTCACTGAACCGGGAGCCTGCGAGTGGGAACTTCCCCCCCGCCCGCGCTCATCAACCAAATATCGCATCGGTCACTTTGTTTACCAACGCGGGGACAGACGGCGGGTTCTGTCCAGGACGTGGCGAGCGGCGCAGACCGGAGGAACCCGCCGGGAACAATGGCAGGAGGCTGCGAGGATGTGAGGCGCACGTGCTGCCGCGAAAGCCTCAGAGTTCCTCCTCAAGACCGTCGTCGGGGCTCTTGAGGAGAAAACTGCGAGAGACTTTTTTTTTTTTTGCAAAAAGCCCCTGCCCGCGCCGGCGGGGCGTCCGGCGTTCGCGGTGGATTTCGGGCGGTCAGCATTAGCTCTCGGTCAGTGTTTTAGCTCGGCTGCTGACGTCTGCATTGTTTGTCTCACCGCTGTTGCCGGCAGATTGATGGAGTTGTTGCTCAGATTGACAGATCTAGCGCAGGCGCCCCCCCCCCCAGCCCTCTCACCACCACCCCTGCTACTCCCCCCGCAACCCGCCAGACTCTGGAAAAATGCCTCAGAGGGTAAAAATCAGTCGAAAGAAAAACTCCTGCCCCTCTGCAATTAGCACCGTGTCATTTTGGGATTCAGAGGCAGCCGATAATGTCATATCTCGCTCGTGTCTGCGGTGCCGCTCCTAAACCTTCCTGACAGGGTGCCCGCGGACTCAGGAGGCCGCACATGCCCCGGCGCCCGCGTCGCCAACCCTCCTCCCGCCGCCCCCAGAGAGCTTGGATTTTGCCGTCTCTGGCAAACGCTCCGCCCGGATGAGGCCGAGCCACCGGGGCCCCCTCGTGCTGTCAGCTCGCCGGTCAGCCGGCGTCTGGTTTCAGTCACCGCCGCCCGGCTGCGGGGCTGGACAGCCGGAGCCAAGCGACGGCTGGCGGCTGGCGGCCGGCGGCCGACGGCGCACGCACGCACGCACGCGGGGGGAATTTGAATACATGCACAACTCATAAGACGAGCGTGTGACCCGCTGTCTGGCTCTGCTTGGTTACGCCGACGGCGGTGTGTGTGTGTGTGTGTGTGTGACAGAGCGAGAGACAGTCGTGGCCAGAGCTGGAACAAAGCAGCCCGCGCCCAGAGGACTTGGGTGTGGCAGTTTGATAGACCATCGTTGACGTCTGCTGCCTCGCTGTCTGGTCATTTGTGGCGCTCGGCATCCAGCTGCAATACTTTTATTACCAAAATGTGTGTGTGTAAATGTCAAGCAAGAAGAGGTTTGCCAGGTTTTGTTTAGATATTTTATCACCCCAATCTGCAATCTGTATACTAGGGATGGAAATCACCAAAGACCCTGCAATATTATGATATGCTGTGTATTGCACATAACATATTTTCAATACATTGCAATTTTCTACCTTATTTCAGCTGAAATTTATGCTCCAAAGGAGAAGCGGCTCCTTTATCCTTGTGTCTAATTAGATAAAGTTTCCACTGTAATCATTTTATATGGCTGCAAAACAGAATCGTCAGGCAGACAGATTGTCCTCAAAGTCTGCCATGACGGTTTCGTGCACCTTTGCAGTTCATGTACTAAAACAAAAATCAATATTTGGCATCTGTGCATTGATTTTTTTCTTTTTTTTTTGAGCCGATACCGCTATTCGGGAGTACGCAATAGTAAAAGTCCTTTTTTATCATTGAGACTTTCTGCTCATGTGTGGTAGATACTGCGGCGAGTACGGCCCACATCTCCCATCATTTAATTTAGTTAAATTAAGTTTGCAGTTTTATATCCCAGAATCTAACTCTAGTATGCTGTGTTGTCTGGCTGTTTTGCTTCTGTTCATAGCTGTGATTCCTTTGACTAACAAATAGCCATTGCTGATGAATACTAGTATTCAATATCTGCAAATCGGCCGGCCATTTTTCGGCCGATGCCAATATTGGCCAATACTGATATGTCTGTGACATGCAGATATCAGTGACTAATATCAGCCAGCTGATAAATCAGACGGACTCCAGCTGATTCAGTATCACCACACGAAATGTGGAAAATCTATACTGTACCGATTTATCCCTCCCGCATGTACTATTTATTCATTTCATCTGTTAAATGAACAAAGAATGGTGAGAAAAAAAAACAACACATATTTGTCACAGTAATTAATTCGTGAAAAAAAATAAAGACTGTATCGTACCTCAGGCATTTCTATCTCCCCTCATATTTGTCTTTCCTGCAGTGTTTTCTTGCACGCGTCTCCCTCTTTCCATCTCCTTTTTTTTTTTTTTTTCCACCACATCTTTCTTTCTTTTTCTCTGCACTAAAAGCTTAGTCATTCTGCCAAGGTTGTCTGAAAGTTGCTGTGTCCTGCAGTCTGGCCTACTTTTGCATGCAGCTCTAAACTAGGGCGCCGCAATACGACTCAGCAGGTGGGAATCGGGGGCCAATATGACCATAGCAGGTAAGAGTCGGCGCTTTGCCGGCTCAAATTAACGTTATATTCCGGTCTTCTCCACCGTCTCCTAAATACCTCCTGTCAGCATCCTGTAAAAAAACAAAACAAAACATGCGTCTGCCTCCTCCAAAGAGTGGAAGCGCCTTCGCCTGTTTACAGCCGCCTTGTTTGACGTGAAGTCGCACGACACGTCGGGCGGTCGGCGTCGCGCTTCATTCGGCCGGAGCTTAATCGTCCAATATTTTGATAATTTATTTGCGGCTTTTCAAATGTGAAAGACTTCAGTGATGTTTGATTTGGGACGGCTGATCTGTCAAAAGCAGGGTCGATCTTTAAAGTGTCACCTGCTGCCTCTGGTTTTGTATTTATTTATTTATTTTTGTCACCCTGAAATCTTTTAGACGGAATGGCAAGATGTCATCGATTTAACAGTTGCCAGACCTAAAGCAGCACCACAAAAGTCACCGGCGTTCTCCAGGATCCTCGCTATCTTGATTTCTAGCGCGCTGGGCGCCATAAGGCTCGCCATGACAGCGAGGATCACGCCTCCATCATGTGCTATTTTTTTTCCTCCTTTTTTGTTCACCGTCATTATGCTGCAGTTCAAAGCGGGTGCCCTCGCCTTCATCTCCACTGCTGCCCTCATCCATTCATTCATTCATTCATTGACGCTGGTGGTTTAGTCTCTCCTGCCGTAGACGGCAACATCCCCGGTCGCCGCTGACGAGCTTCTCAAAAGCGTCTGTCGTATTCATCAGCGGCGGCGTCCCGTCCTGTTGTCATGTGAACGCAGCGGGTCAGACCACATTAGGTCGACCCCCGCTAATGAGGAGAGACATTTCGGCTTCTTCTGCTTCATAAACCTTTGTCTTGAAAATGTCCAGGCTGGTTCTCGGGTTTTATCGAGCAGAGCGCCGGCTTCACTGTTACTATAGAAAAACCCAGCCACTGTGAAACCGCACGAAATAACGTGGCCTTGGACGTTCAAAAGATTTAGATTTCTGTGGGCTCAGCTTCTGCTGATTGGCTCGATAGAAACTAGAGCTGAAGCAATCAGTCGTTAAATCCACTGACGTCGATTAGCAAATGGGGCGACTGCACTGGTTTTGATAGTCATGCGCTATAATTTGTTCACTCGCTTTGCGAAACCGAAATTTGAAAGTTACATTATAGTCTTTTGCAAAATGTTACGGACCTCTCCCATGATTTCATGATTTCGATAGAGAATGTAATAATAAATCAAGAAAACAAATCAACAATTAGAATTTTTGGTCACCGCTGCCCCACAGAAACAAACGAGCACTCGTATGTAGAATTTAAAAGAGGTAAAGACACATGGCAGCTTACAGGGACAGTGCGGGAGGAACGGTGCACAACATGATGAATATTATTAAATAGTATTAATATTCAGGTGTGTGGCGGTTTGCAATGTTTCAGGTGCGCGTGAGAGTTTGTGGTCCAGCAGGGAGTCGAGATCCCCCAGCGTTAATGTCTTTGTTCCCTCGGAGGCATCGGAATAATAAGGAGCTGAGCAGCAGCACCACAGTCTCATCTGGAGTTTCAGATGAGCCTCAGACGAAAGCGCCCTCATTGGCCGGTGGCAACGAGGGGAGGCGGGCGATTGGCTGGTGGCTTTCCGACCATCCAGCATGCGGTTGGCTGTTGTCATGGCGCTGAAAAGTCTCACCACAGAGAGCGCGCGTGTGTGCACGTCGAACGGCACAGAGGGTGTATTGATTGTGTGTGCGTGCATGCGCGAGTGTGTGTGCGCGTGTTTGTGTGTGATGGAAAGCACAGGTCAAGGTGAGCACAGTGGAGGTAGTTTAGCCAGAGCAGCATGTGAAAGCCGGCCTGCTGTGGGTGTCAATGAAGGGCCTTTGAATTGTGACATACTCTACACACACATGCACACTCACATTGTCTACTCAGGCATCTGATATTAAGGCGCCCGCCTTTCCGTAAAGCCTCTTTTATTTGTGATTTACAATTACCCCTCAAGTATTAACTGTTTAAGACAACCTGTAAAGTGGAAACCACAACAGGTCCACCCATTTCATGATGGAGCTCATTCGAATTTTACCTTCACCGTCGCAACCTGAAGGTGTGTGTGTGCTGGATTAGTCCGTGAAATACCTCCACAATTACCGCGTGGATTTCCATGAACGCGATCCTCTGGGCCCCCCCCCTTCTGGCGCCGACGTGACGTTCAAATTTTGCATTTAATAAGTCAAAAAATTGATGGGTCGCGAGCACCATTTCGCTCAGGCTCGTTCTTCCAGGCGCCTGCAAAACCAACAACCCTCCCGTGAGCCTCAGCCGGCACTTTCTGTTTAGTGTTTATCATCAAATGGCATCGCGCTCAAAAGGCTAACTCGGAAGTGTTAACGGCCCGTCAGCGTCTCAGCACGGTATGAGGGCAAACGTTTAGTCCCGCGTTGCTGTTGTTGCCGTTGTTGTTGTGTTGTTGCTCTAATTTTTTTCGCCCCCTCCTCCATCAACTTAATGAACCTTATCATAAACACCTTTTAACACCCTTCCAGCAACGTGTGCAGTGTATGACTCAAGTGTGCCTCCTATACAGTCCTCGCAAGTGTTGCTTCAGAGGTTCGTGTTAGCTGCAGGCGGGGTTGCAATAAAAAAAGATTATTTTCATGATTAATTTTTTTTTTGTTTTGTTTTTTTACATTGACACTCTGACTCCATTTGCTGCCGCGATACATTTCCCCATCTTGGGAATAATAAAGGAATATCTAATCTTATCTTTTAATGAATCATTTAATTGTTTATTCTGCTCGACAAAATGCAATTCGTAAAAGATGCTTCTTAAATAATGAAAAAAATATTTTCGAGGTATTGAGAATGATGCAAAACAGAAAAATAGCAAAATCCCTGATCAATCACCTAAGAAGGTGAAAACAAAGAATGTAATATGTATAGATAAATAATCATTTAAATGCCTTAAATGCTTGTCAGGTTTTTGTCAATTGACTATTGATTGACTTATTGATCGCATTGTTTTAATCTAATTGTTCAATTACCGTCTTTCTTTGTGTGAAATTCTGTGTCTTGTGCACATCTGGACAAAGAGCAACTCTCATTCCTGCGAAACACGTCGTTTCTTTCGTGTTTTTTTTGTTTTGGTTTCCTTTATTTCGCTCGAGTGAGAGCCCAGTGTTCATTACCGGAGGAAGTTGAAAGTCTCCTCATCTCCTCAGTCCATCTCCGACTGACTGACAGTTGATTAGGTGGTGGAGACGGAGGAGCGAGGCGGAGCAGCTGCCGCCAGCGAGAAAACAATCAGCGAGTCACACGCTGGCCTCTAAGTGGATTTGGTGGCTGGATGGAACCGGGAGGGGGAGGGGAGGAGAGGCGGTGTCTGCGCTACGTGTCTAGATCGCCTCGTAGACTCTGTGTGTGTGTGTGTGGGTGTGTGACTGGATGTGCCTTTTGTTTTCAAGACGCGCGAGTGTGTGTGTGTTGCCGGCCCCGCGCAGTGATTTGGTCTTGCCAGCAGGATATTGGACGTGTGCCTGTGTTTGTGTGTGTAAGATGAAAGTTTAATGATCCGTGTGGGGGGGGAAAAAAAAATGGGTCATTGCTCCCCCGAAATTAATAACAAATTAGTTTAGGGAGGAAAGAAAAAATGACATACTGTACAATAAATCATAGAAATGTGGGTTATTGAAAAAGGTGTGAACACTAATAGGGGAAAGGGAGTGACTGATAGGGGTGGGATTCACTCTGGTCAGATTATTGCCATTAAAGGGGGTATAACTTATTTTGTACCGTGAGAGTGAGAACGCGTGATGCAAAAGGTGACACTCGTAGATATTAATCCATCGTCACCTGACTCTCCGCAGAGCTTTAAGGCGAGTTTCACTTCTCTGGCCACAACTGCGCGGCGCTTCCAGCCGCATTCGGTCGCAGTCTTGTCAGCTCTGCTGTTCCCACCGCACACCTGCTCGTCAGCGAGCATCGCACAGAGGCGCCACGGTGACGCGCACAAATTCAAATGCTGTTGACAATGGATAATCAAAAAAAAAAAAAAGTCCCACTGTTATTCCCATTATTATTCAGGAAACTCGGTGGCGTTTGCTCGAGCTGATCCTCGTACAACCCAAGAAACATCAGCGAATCCGGCGTGTCTTCGTTAGAAATCGCTACATTTGGAATCTGACCTGTGTCTATTGTCTCATTCTGAATAACAGCGGAATATTATTGTGCGTGCAAACGTAGCCACCCCCCCGACAGTTAGCGACTAGCTAGTGAAAATAGTGAAGCATTTAGCAGCTAAAGAGACAAATATTTCCTCCAGGAGTTGATACAAGAGGGAAACTAAGTTAGAGGAGAGTGAGTTTTTGACTTGAATTATCCAGGTGGAAAAACGTCACTCCGTGATAATAATGTTGCTCTACAACTGCTGGGATGTTTGCTAACCATGCTAGCATTAAAAGCTGATTTCACTGTAAAGTGTATAAAAAGTGTTCAAATACTGATGGAATTATATGAAGGATATGAGGAAGGAAAACACAAATGCGATTAAAAAAAAACAATTTTTAGAAAAGGATAAAATCAAAGCTATTCAATCAAAGCTAGGGAGGACGCTTAAGGGTCAGCAGCCAGGATGGAAGCACAAAACAAAGGCCATGATTAAAAAAATTCAACCAAAAGCAGAATAGAGTATACACGGGTAGCCATTATATATGTAGCGTAAAGCAAGAATTTACGACTGAAAAAAGTAATGTAAAGAATGTAAAGTTTTAAAGAGGCATTTCGAGTTTT
>CAAKHG010047228.1:0-11962 GCA_901007715.1 Dactylopterus volitans
TCTTCGAGGATCAGCTCACCCAAATCTCTCTCTCACACACACGCACGCGCGCGCGCGCGCCACAACACGCACATGATGTGCTCTAGATTTGTCTCAGCCCACACACAGGTGGAGTCCACCAGTCAAGCTTGTTGGCTTATGTGGATAAATTAAGTCCGAAAAAGTCAACAACTGGATCATCAAAAGAGCGCCGCCGCCGCCGCCGACACCACTTTGTGATTTGGGTGAACTAACCTTTAATTTTTCATCGCGTTGGCCACAAGACAGGATGTGATCCAAAGTGACTTCAATAAGACCTGCAGCGCGCATGTTAATAAAACATCTTGCGACTCTTATCATAATTAAAGCATTATCACTGGTTTTTGGGGGGGTAATTCTTTCTGGCACAAGAATGCTAATAGCTGAATAATTAAAAAAGCTCATTTTTATTAAACACCACTTAACCATTTGGCATAGCCGCCAATGAAATGCTGGATTTGACATTCACTCTGATATTTATAATAAACATGAATTAATAAAAATGCTTTCAGGTGTTTCAGCAATTGTTATGCCATAAGAACAAGGGGGTGACAATGTGAATTAGCGAGCACAGGCGGCCACATGCGGCCGGCGCCCCACGGAATGAATTTCCACGGATCCATTTGAGCAGGGGTTCCCAGCTCCACTGGTGTTGCAACGGAGGTAAAAGATCATTTAGACAAAAGAGTCAGATATATTTATTTAGTCTCACAAAATGGCCAGGAGCTAAAAACTGCAGAATGGGGATGATTATTTCAACAGTCAGCTGTCGGGCAGATTATCCTCCCTGCTCCAAGACCTCCACTATTCATCTGGCCCATGTCAAACATGCGCCGCACTTCTGCAGGACAACGCGCCGTGGCAGATCCGCCGCCTATCGCGGATTCCCGCTCCAGCGGCGGGGCCCACGAGGTTCTCACTCCTCAGCCGGCTGGGCAGGAGCCGAGGAGAACATCTCCAGTCTTACAGTGCCGCCGCCGCCGCCGGCCTGTTCTCTAAAACTGAATCTCCATTGTAAATCCTTGCATACATTTACCTTAAATGTTTTACTGCCGTTTTTTTTTTTTTCACCCCCCCCTGCAGATAATTTCATGTGCATTATTATTTTTTTTTTTTTTCTCTCAAGGCAGACAGTGAAGCAGCAGCACCATCTACTGCCGGAACGCAACCGATGCCCGCCGCCGACCCCACTCACGCCTATGACTCTGCATGTGAAGCCCCGATGATGGATGATGATGATCGAGCGGCGATGGAGAGCAAACACGAGGTTGGAGACAGAGCAAGTGGGGGGAAAAGGAATGCACAAGCGGAAAGGGGCCACGAACAAATGACAGAAGAAAGGGGGTGGAAGTCATAACTTACTTGATTTGATATATCCGTTATAGCTATTTTTAGCTGAGAAAAACACAGAGACAGATGAGACAAAGAACAGTCTATAATGAAAGCAAATCATAAATGACAACAGGAGACCAAAAGGGCTGAGAGGCTTCTCTTTAAGGCACTTTGAAGGAGAGACGTGCCCTTCAGACAACAAGGACAAAACAATGAGAAATACAACACGGCGCAGTTTAAAAAAATATAGTTTTCAGGAATGTGGTCGTAAAATAGTGAATCCCTGTTAATTGGCCTTAGGAATCTGCTGTACATTAACACATTTTTCTAAGCTCGGACCTGGTGATTTCCAGGTAAAGCACGTGGAGATGTCTTGGGAGAAACTGAGCTATATAATAAAATATTCTAAGCTTTTTTTTTTTTTTAATCACTTCAAGGTTTTTGGCTGATTATTTTCTTTCCGAATTGGCCTGCAAGTCATTTTCCACAATTCGTGATGCGGTCGATAAATATGTCAAGAGAGTCGTTTAAAAAAAGGGCTCAAGATCGTGCTGTTATTTATCATGCAAGTAAATCACAATTATGAGGCTAATTTAGTTTTATTTCCGTGCCGATGTTCTAAAAAAAAAAAAAAAAAAAGAATTCAACAGTTAATGAAATGTATTGCCTACTCTTGATTTAATTTTACCGTCATTTTGGCATCACGCGTCGTCCATGTTTCAATAGGTCCTTGCTACAATGCTCGACCACTAACAGCCTTCGACATGAAAATCACCAAACAACAACGACTCGGAATATATGCATTTAATACTTGCTACAGTATCATTGAGTATTTATCCTTTCTTTTTTTTCTGTTCTTCCGCAAATTTTATTCTTTTGCACTGCTTGAACCGATGCATGGAACTTTCTGTGAGTCACTTTTTTTGGGGGGGCGGGGAGGCCGTGAGTCCCACACATGCTCATTAGTACCTTATTTCAACCCCTTGCTTACAATAAAGGTCATGCATTGAGCTTAAGGCAGGACAGTGACAGCAATGTTCAAACAGGGACCTTGCTGGTCCTGGCATCTGTCGCCTGCAATCGGAGGGCGCGAGCAGAGTCACAGGACTAACAGGCTAACATCTGTCCCACAACGAGAGAGGAGGAGAGGGGCGGAAGGGGGAGGAGGGGAGGAACTCGGCTGCCTGGTGGTTAGGAACTGTCAGGCTGAGTTTCATGACAACCGGTAGCACTCCAAAAATGAAAATGCAAACATAATTTCCATGTCAGGCCATATAAGGCCTCGCTGTGTGCGTCTCCCGCACCGTGTCGACAGCGACTCCGGAGCTCCCCCCCCCCCCCCCACAGCTTAGCTAGCCGGGGCGACGCTGGCGGCGCGCGGCCCCTGCGAGGTGCGTCGAGGGCTGGAGACGCCCAGAGAGGCTCCGCCGCACACAGAGGCGGTTCTTGATCAAGGGGGCGCCCGCTAAGACTGCATGACAGCCGGCGATGTATTCCAGCGAATTGTATCAGCGCGCCGCAAACTTGGACACATTCTTCATGCCTTCTCCAATACATCAGCACAATTTAACATGCCCCCTGGCTTTAAAGGGGAATCACACTTGAATTAAGAATTCATACGCAGCTCTATTAAGTTCAAGTCAATTTATTCAAATCCAATTTGATCCAGCACTTTCCTATTGTCGCCGTATACTCCACTTATTATTTTATCCGCTTGATGTAATGAGACGAAAAACTGCAATCCAACAATGAACACTGGTTTATGTTCCGAATATGTTTTGGAGATTTTTTTACCCCCCGTGGTTGCGCATGCTTTTGATCTTAATTGAATAAAACCAATACATTAACCCCGATATTAACTGCTAGCCTCAGATAATCCCTTCAGATGCTGTCAGGATGCTCCTTGTTCACCCATTTCTGGAGGGCGCACTAGTGAAATGTTTTTGTGTAAATTAATGTTATTTGGGTTATTCTTGAAGAGAATCCCCTCTCCAGCGACATCATTATAGCGTTGGTTAAAAAAATAATAAAAAAAAAAAATTTAAGAAATGCATGCATAATCCACCAACATTTAAATTTTAGTATTTGAGAAAAGTGCGGCTGGAATGCACATCAAGTGTGTTAGTGATATCCCTGGAAAGGGGGGGGGCCTAAATCACTATTGAGATTATTGCTTGCAATGAAAAAAAAAAAAAAAAATTAAAGCTTTGAGGAACGCTAATCTGATTTAAAAATTATAGGTCAATTTCAATCCACATTCTCTGACGAAAACAGCAGCGGCAAACAGAGTAGCGGCATGCGTCACACGACAGCTGGACCCTCGCGGAGAAGCGGCAACACAAGGCAGGCGGAAGCGCGCCGGCCCCGGCTACAAATCACAAGGCTAAAGACGCTGCAAACATCCACGCCCAACGGCGGCGGCGGCGGCGGCGCTCGCGTGTCTGCGGGCGGGCGGGCAGGCCAAAGCGGAAGGAAGCCACAGTGCACGGTCACGCTGCGAACACCGAAGTGCGCTCAATGTCATGGCGACAACTTACAGGCACGTAAAGTGGTGGAGCAATCATTAACAGAGACAGTAGAGAGCGGGGTGTTGGGCTGAGGGGCGTCCACGTTACAACGCACATTAACCGGCATGCAAGAGCAGTCCCTCTCCGAGCGGCCGCAATCAAAACAACATGCCAGTCTCATTTTCTTGTAGGTGGGCTTCTTGGCTACGGTCACGGGTGCAGACGGGAGGAGAGGAAGAGCAGGTTAATGTTCTGGAGGGAGAGTGGACAAACGCAAGACAGGGTACAGAGGAAGGCTGCTGCTGCTGGGATACACTGGATCAACTCCGGCTGGACAGGAAGTGAATGTCCAGTAAAACATTAGGAATTAGGGTGGGGCTTCCTCTTTTTTTTTTTTTTTTTTTAGGATTCATTCAATTTGGTTCATATTTACCACTGCGGTAAATATCATGAGGTCACGCGGTCATGTGAGTTGGGGGTGCAAATGAGATGGTCATGGATTTCTGCAGCAGAAGAAACAACATCTATCGAGCTCCCTAATCCTGACTTTCCTTATTTACCTGCACTTGTCTGTAATCCTGACAAATATACAGTATTTCCATTATGCAATAAAATAACTGTTGGTTTCTACTTGTAGCTGACAGTTAACAGTCTGGGACAAGATGGAGTTGTGCTCCCAAAAGGTCTCGTTTCCAAACAGAGCTACATGCGTACGTGATAAGGACAAAAACTAACCATAAATTCATTTTGCCTGCTGATTGGATTCAATCGGGCCACTGAATTGGCATTAATGTCCCACGATGCGCAAATACACTGGAATAGGAAGAGGCGCTGTGTCTATCAGTCGGAGTAATTATGACTGCAGGGAGGTGAATGACCTCGATATACAGTATAGGGAAGACAGCCCATGCAGGAAGGAGGGCAGGCCGGATGGATGGACTGATGGAGGGATGGAGGGATGGGTCACACAGCGCTTTGCGGGGTGTGACTGCCGTTTAAATCCGGCTCTCTAACGCGAGTCAAGCATGCTTTGTGCAAGTTTTGTTAGCAGGAAATCGCCGTTTCTTTCCAAATTTACACGAGTTGCACATTGACAACCGCGCGGCTGCGTTTTACACAGCACCCTCATCCCGTTATACCGACCATGCACCCTCAAACAAAGGTGGCGTAATCTGTAGGAAAGTTTAAACTGAAAGCCACCATGTTTCCCCTCGCCCCTTGAACGTGCCGATCTGAACCAAACCCCCATCACGGCATTGGCTCATTACAAAAAAAAACATAATTGTTTGGGAGAGGCTCCTAAATGGGTGCTAACAGCCACCTGAACCTAATAATAGTTTTAGTCGGCACCCGGATGCATGGCAGCGGCGCCGAATCTCGCATGGCAACAGCCAAGCTGAGTGCACCGATGTAATCATTTTGGTGCGTAGTTACATTCTTTTGGGACACGTGTCGGATGATTTATTCCTTTTTCCAGTGACAGTGATTCCTTATCTTTCACAGCTACGCTCTCCTAGCAGGGACGAGGTGTTTGTCAAAGGGCTGTGGGGACATCTGGTGGTGATCTGGCGTATTGCTGACTCAAGCAGGCGAGGAATGATAATGTTGCGTTAGCTGATGGCTTTTTTTTTTTTTTTTTTAGTTCCATCCCATTAAGAGTGGATCATTCCAATAATTGCATGCTCAACTTGTTTTGTCTCTTTCTGCAATTTTTTTTTTACAGTTCCAATGTGCACATGACAAGTGATCCAGGCAGCACCATCCATGATACATGCGACATTTACTATTCATTCAAACAGGCTGCTTCCGTCGGGGACAGACAGCAGCCTTTGTTTTTTCGAAGCATAAATGAATCCACGTTACTCACAAAATATCACTATAAACAGTTTTGTTTTCGTTTTTTTTTAAAGTGTGTTAAATTCCCAAGCAGCAGTAAAAGGATACACCACATGTTAGGGTCACACGTCGGACGGGACAAACTAAAATTCAAGAGCGCGAACGACAGAAGTGGCTCATGATAAATTTCAAAGTCTGGAAAGAAACAAAAAAAACAACAACAACAACGACAACAACGACAACACGATTCCATCCAGGTACCTGTGGTGTTAACAGTCTCTCTGAATGCCTGTTAACATCACAAAGTTATTAATGAACAGGCGGCACAAGACAGCTTTTGGATAAAAGAAAATATATAGCCACATCTACAAGGCAAAAGGAAAAAAAATATATAGATACAAAATGAATTCGTAGGTGGCCTGAGAGGAGGAAACTACCTTTTCAATGTGGGATCTCTAATTATTAAGATACACTCACGCTACCTAAGTGCTGTTTCCATTAAGTATTTGATTAATTCATTACTCACATTTCTTGCACCCGCATTTCTTTATCCTTTTGGGATCGGTGATGTCATCGTGGCAGGCTTTGCAGTAAAACAGCGCCCTGCGGGAGCAAGAGGAGAATCCCGTGTGGGCCGACCAACGTCCAAGATGGGGGAATGAAACGTTAATAGACGTTCAAATGCATCAAAGATTCAGTTCAGGCGCACTCAGCCTGGAACTGAATTATTTCGCCGAGAAATATGACGAAACAAATGTAATTGCTTTTTTTTTTATATATATATATATATAGCGAGCGTGGTTTTTAGCAACAGGATACAGAAGCAAAAAAAAAAAAAATGGCAGCAGCAAAAACACACACTGACACGATTTGGAATACTTTTCAGGATAGTTTGCTTTTGCCAGAGAGCAGATTCGACGCCACAGTGACTCGCCGTCGCCTCCTCAGGTAGAAAACTGCTACTACAAGAGCTGATGGCGGGGCACCTGATTGACACGCTTTTCACAAGCAGTCAAAAACAAGAAATCTCATCCAGCATTACTCACATGACCCTCAAAAATATCAATTCCTATGTCAAATAATCGTGCAGATCGTCTTTAGTGTGCAGCAGAATCAAGAAATTCACCTAATTTCTCAAAAACACATGTAAACTAACAAGAAATCAACTGAAAGTGACCAGGAAAATCATGGAAATGGTCGGAGAATTATGGGAAATAATTTATTTTAAATGTCTAATGGTGAAAATCACAAAAGTGAAGGTCAGACCAGCGATGCTGAGTCAGATTTATAATATTCAAAGGCTTGTGAGAGCATTTAAATATGAGAAATGAAGTTGTTCTTAATCACGGGCTTATGAGAAGTGAACTTGCTCTCCTTAATTTCCCCACATTCATTACCTCTTCACTTCTTTGGCGTCGCTGGCAATGAAGAAGCCCAGGGTCCCCTCCTCCATCTTCACGTGGTTCCCAGGGTTGATCAGGGTGCTGTCGGAATTTACAGATCAAAGATAAAAGTTTAATCGCAGAATCCAGAAGCTTGTTCGTCTGATCGCCGGCCGGTGACGGCGTGCTGGCAGGAGGGGGCGCCTCTGGAACAGGACGCGGCGGGCTCCTCTTTGCTTATTGAATCGTGTTGAAAGAGGAGCGACAGCGACACGTCCAAGCGCAGCGGGCGTCAGCGCGCCGCAGACGCCGCGCGCTCGCAGCTCCGGCGGCGCGTGCTAATCTGTCGGGACGGCGACTGACGGCCCCACTCACCTGCTCTCCCTCTGATCGGACTTGTATTCTATAGCGATCAGCAGCAGCTTCAGCTTCACGTAGCACAGCCTGAAAGAGAGGGAGCAGCCGTTGGAGCTCTGTTCTGACATAGTAATTATCGTAGAGAAGTCATAAATGGTCAGTCATCCCCTCAATTACCAGTTCTTACAATTATAATGTTGATTGTAACGTAGGGTTTGAGAAGGTGTTGTTTTTTTCAATACACACACACACACACCACTTTATTTGTTGAAGGCCTTTGTTAAAGGTAGCTGTAGCCCATCAGCAAAGGTTGGAGCAGTTGTGTGTTCAGAGATGCTCCTCTGCTTCCTCAGATGTCACAAGTGGTTAATAGCTTCTACTTTTTCTATCAGCTGGAACCAGTCTGGCCGTTCACCTTTGACCTCTGGCATCAACAAGGCATTTTCTCCCAGAGAACTGACCATCACTGGATATCCTCTCTTTTGGGGACCATCCTCTATAAACCCTGGAGATGGTTGTGTGTGGAAACCCCGAGTAGATCAGCGGTTGCTAAGATACTCAGACCAGCTTGTCTGGCAGCAACAACAATGACACGTTCAAAGCCACTTCAATTTTGAACCTCAGCAATTTTGAACCTCCATGCCGAAAAGTGCTGACTTGCTGCCAAGTGATTGGTTGATTAGATAAAGTGGTTGGTGAGTATAAAATAAGAAAAACCTTGAGTATATTTTTGTTACTAGAAATGCAATTAACTTGACTAACTGGTGAAAATGAGAAAATAATTCAAACAAAACAGGTGAATTTCTAATTTAAAAAAAAAAAAAAAAGCAATTTGTTTTGATGCACTTACTCGCAAATCACAGGAAAGGACAAACCCACGAAGGCGCTCGACAGGTACTCGGTGTACATCTCATTGGCGACTCCTTCTAGATAATACTTCTGCCACGTGTCCTCTTCAATCTACAAACAGGATCAGAAAGGATGAAGAAAACAAACGGGGCGGGAAAAAAAAAGAAAAAGATTTATGCCAATGTAATCTTGGTTTTTACAAGTTTATCCCCACCCACTCGCCAGATGCTGCACACTGGCGCCATCTGTGACAGTGTCTCCAGAACACGCGTGCGGCCAACTTTATTACGGCGGCACGCGGGCGGAGGGAAAAAAGCTGCGGATACCTTGATGAAGGACCTCATGGAGAAAAGGTTGGCCAGCATGGTGGAGAGGCCCTGAGCCAGGCAGCTCTGGGCGATGAAGCCCAGCTTCAGCTCCGCGAGGCAAATGGCGTCATCTCCCTCCTTCCAGTTCCAGCTCGGGATGTTGAGCAGGTGCGCCTGCGCGGGAAAAGCACACACAAATGATGAGGGGAAAAACATAAACGTCTGACAGGAGCCTGCAGGAAGCGTCGCGATACCGACCTTATTGTGGTACTGCAGCATCTGAGTGATGATTCTGATCTTTGGGTGGTAGTTCTTGATAGATATCACCCTGTTGCAAAAACAAAAAAGGGACAAAACAAAATCAGACCGCTAAGAGCAAATATGAGTCATGTGCATAAAGGCTCCTTCCGTCTCTAAAATGGCCTTTTTCAGTTAAGTTCTAATCATTTCTGCTGCACATGATAATATTTCCTCTTAATTTCTGACTTATGAATGCTTACTAGACCCTTAATGCAATAAGAATAAAGCTCTTATGTTGCATTTAACTAATCATAGTTTGCCTTTGAACTGAAACCAAAGGGCTTTAATCAAATAAATGGTTCTCCGAGGAACGCAAGTGTGCAGGATTTGCATTTCCATCCGTGTGTAAAGTCCAGATGTGAGGCTTTATCGCGTTATTGTTTGCGCAGAATAAGCCCTTCATATATATGATGTTAACCCCCCTCGCATCCTCCCGTGACCTGGCGATCATCTCCACCTCCACCACCACGGCAGATCTTCCGGTCACTTAAACGTGGGCGAGGGTGACAGAGGAAGCATCCAGAGCGGAGGGCTTATCAGGTGGCAAACTGGGTCGGGTGTGAATGCGACACTATTTAATATGGCTGCTGGAGCTTTAAGGATCTTGAGTTTTCTTATTTATTCAGAAGTGACAGTTCTATTCACCGACTTGAAAATCTGAAATCTTCCAACCAATTTCAGTTCCTCTTCTAGACAAAAAACAAAACAAACCCCCATTCATTTTCATCTTAAGGAGAGCAGAACTCTCGGGAGAGGCTGCGCTGGTTCACCTCATGATGTTGGAGGCGTCCTCAGCGTCGGGGTCGGCACAGTATTTGTTGGCTAAGATCAAGCAGGCGTCGGCCGATTCGATCTGAAGACATGCAGAAGGTCACCCAGGCATTTATGTTAAAACGTGGACCTCAAAAACTGCGGTTTCCCGGAAGCCCGGAGGGGGCAGGATTGAGAGCGTCCGTCGGTTACCTTGACTCTGGCCAGGTCGTGCGGGTTCAGGACGGACCCTTGGTAAAACTCCACCTGGGTGAAGTGGCGTTTGAACAAGGCTTCCAGCTCAAGATTAGGGGAAATACTGAGAAAAAGCAGAAGCTCTTAGACGAGAACAAGGAACCTGTAATCCCCCCCCCTGCAGGGACGAGAGAATGAAGGTTGCGGAAAGATGTTTGTACTTACTTATGGAGAAAAACTATTTCTACATTGACATCATCCCTGTCCTTGTGTAGGAAGTCTTTTAGAAAGTTGGACACACTCTCGAGTGTGATATGACCACAGACCACGATGTGCCTGGAAAATGAGGTGCAGAACAAGAATGAAACCAACAAAAAAAAACAAGCCGCGATGGATGTCAGCCACACACACACACACACACACCCGCACACACACACCCACACCCACACAAGCAAAGTGCCGCTTCGTCAAATATTCTATCCTGGAATCAAAACGTTTGAAAATCTAAGACGACGGGGATGTAATGGAAATGAAAAGTCGTCAGTTCCATTGCGTTTGAAATCTGGGTGGAAATGATTTAAAAAAAAAAAAAACTGTCACAGAAAGGATGTTTAATGTCCTGATGAGTGAGTCAGAGGGGAGGGTGGATCCCTGTATCAGATTATAGAGGATCAGAGTTTACTTAGAGCAGATTATGAAATCGGCACACGGTCTACCTCGATTCCCACCCATCGCAGATCCTTTGAGCGAGGGACCCGGTTTAGATTTAGCATCATGTCCTTATTTAAAAAAAAAAGAAATCATTTTAACATTTAACCCGCTATTCCCGAGTGTTTTATGTGGAAACTCTGCGATCGGGGAAACGCAGCCGGAGCTCTGGCCGCGTGTCCTCGCAGCTTTAATGTACAATTAATTAATCTATCAGAAACTAAACCGGTGACGGTCCTGGCACCGACGCTTCCGGTGATTCGCGAAATAAGAGTTTGGAGGTATGACTGCGATGACAATATGTGCTGCAAAGACGTCGACGAGAGCGGAGGAGGGGGGAGATGTTAAAAATACAGTCCAGCTATGAAAGTGGCTGAAGCAGACTGGAAGGACAACCTGTGGATTTCTGACCTCGGCTGAGACCAACTGAGAATAAATAAAAAAAATTCTGTTTTTTTGCTCTGTGAAACGAATCTGCCCCAAAATTGCAATCCTCCACCAAGCCGGGTGAAATTTGGTCCAATCGTGTTTGAGTCATCTAGCTAAGCAACTGACCAATAAATAGATGCAGGTGAAAAAACAACCTCCTTGGTCGACATAATAAATATGCGTAATATAATACACCAGCCTTAACATTATGACCGCTGACAAGTGAATAACGCTGATTATCTGGTTACCATGGCACCTGTCAGTGGGCGGAATATGTTTGGCAGCAAGTGGACATTTTGTCCACAAAGTTGACGTGTTAGAAGCAGGAAGAGCGGGCAGGCGTGAGAGACTTTGACGAGGGGCACATTGGGGTGGCTGGACGACTTGTGGGTTGTTCCTGGTCTGCAGTGGTCGGGACCTATCGACAGTGGTCCGAGGGAAGGAAAAGCAGTGGACCCAGCGAGGAGGTCATGGGCATATAAGGGCTTACAAGGTCTGACGCAACAGACGAGCGACTATAGCTCGAAGTGCTAAAAACAAAACAAAAAAAAAAGTTAATGCTGGTTCTTACGGAAAGGTGTCTGGATAGATGGCGCATCTCAGTTTTCGCATCTCAGCCTGGGCTGATCTGTCCACTGAAAGCGCCAACAATGGGCGCGCGAGCATCAGAACCGGACCGCGGAGCAATGGAACCCTGCTGGGAAACCTCGGGTCCTGCCATCCGTGTGGTTGTTACCTCGACACTGACCTAAGCGTTGCTGCCGGTCCCGCGCACCCTTTCGTGGAAACGGTACTCCCTGATGGCGGTGGCCTCTTTCAGTACGATAATGCTCCCTGCCTCAAAGCAACAAAAAAAAAAAAAAATGCTTCGGGAACGGTTTGAGGAACACGGCGACCAGTTCAAGGTGTTGACTTGGCCTGCAGATTCCCCAGATCTCAGTTCCATCCAGCATCTGTGGGATGTGCTGGACAAGCAGGTCCAAGGAGGCTC
>CAAKHG010047231.1:0-14553 GCA_901007715.1 Dactylopterus volitans
TTGAGCATTTCCCCTATGTGTGTGTGTGTGTGTGTGAGTGTGTGTGTGTGTGTGTGTGTGTGTGTGTGTGTGTGTGTGTGTGTGTGTGTGAAAACAGTGACAAGAAAGTTTGTGTCTGAAAAACAAACAACTTTACAGAGTGGAAATTTGACAATCCATAATAATCTGTAGTCTTCCACATTTTTGATTTATTTATTTTTTGGCATTAACCAAGCTTCTTTTTTTTTTCCGGACTGCAACATGACAACATAGTTTGCGTTGGATCTTCTCGTTTCCCACTTTTTTCCCCCATGCAGCCGCGCGGCGCCGTCGTCGCTGTTGTCGTCGCCGCCATGACAACGAGAGTCACGCAACATCGTTTCCATTAACCTAACAAAGCGCGTTTGTGCTCGGAAAGTATCAAGCTCAGCCATAACACACACACACACACACACACACACACACGCCGCGCGCACACACACACGCCATAAAACCTAATTATTTTTGAAGATCCATTCCCATCCTACCGTGGCCGCGCGGAATACGGGTGTTACCGATGTTTTTGATGAGTCGGTAATGAGAATGTCTCATTCGTGTTGTCGACATAGTCGACATATTGTGGCGCATTAATATTCCAGTGCAGTAAACAAAGGGGAAAGACCCTTGTAAAGTGTTTGGATGGTAATTTTCTTCACTTTTTTTGTTGTTGTTTTTTTCCCCACATTATGAGGACACTGAAACTTCTAATCATTCATTCATAATTCATCGCTTGGAGGCGGCGGCGGCGGCGGCGGCCACCTCTCAGCTCTCACCACACACAACGCCGCAGGCTATAAAGGCCAGCGAAGGAGTAAACCGTATATTATATATACTGTACATGACAAAATGCGCGACTCAAGAGCTGCCAAATTAAAAGCATGATTTGGCCAATAAGAAATCTGTTTTATAACTGGATGCTGTTTAGTGATGTAATGAGATCGTAAAAAAAAAAAAAAAAAGGGGGGGGCGATGAAAGGAGCCGCGCAGGCCTATTTTCCTCAGCCGAAACCATTTTTAATGTGTCTGCCATCAAAGCACCGGCCCATTATGAAATGGCCAGCAGCTGCTGTGATGCATGTTATCAGTTTGAGTGTGAAAAATACAATTATTTTCACTCATAATTATACTACACATAATGCCCCCCCCCCACCCACCCACTGTGTCTAAAAGTACAATTTGAAGGAACGGTTTGCAATTTTTACACTTTTCCCTAGAAGAAAAAAAAAAAAAAGGTAATAATGAAACCCCACAAACCCACTGGATAAATCTGCATCAGAAAATGGGATTCGAAGTCAAGTGAAAACTCTTTTGACTCAGGAGCGGTAATTCTAGTCATTTGTTAAAGAGTAAGGCCACGTGACCAGATCCCGAGAAATGTCCAACTAAATATGTTCCGTCTTGTCGCTGGACGCTTGTTTTTGCAGTAGTTTCCATTTAAAATTTTTTTTAACATGACCACTTTATGCGTCATGGACGAGCCGCCCTCAGGCCCACGGTTACAGAATGAGAATATGGAGCTGAGGGGACGTTGGGATGAGTATGAAAACTGCGGCCGGACCGTGTAGGACTCGCCGCCCATCAAATGGTCCCGTGGGAAGAGATGCTTCCTGATGCTGACCACAGACCACCATCACCCATGTTGTGTGTGTGTGTGTGTGTGCGGGAGGTGTGTGTGTGTGACATACAAAAAAAACCCTCAGTTACAAAATGTAGATATTTTTACCGGTCTCAATCAGTCTGGGTTTAACACCACAGCGAACAAAACTCCAAGGTTAGGAGGTTCGCCACGGACGGGATGGTTCGGATGTGGTTCATCACGAACACGTCCGTCCATCCGTCCGTCTGTCCATCCATCCATCCATCCATCCATCCATCCATCCATCCATCCATCCATCCCTCCCTCCGTCCAGACTTAGCAACATAGCTCAGGCCACCATCTCCCCAGCACAGTCCTCCAGCTCCTCCTGGCGGACCCCAGAGCGTTCCCTGGCCAGATGAACTCTGTGGTCCCTCAGTCATGTTCTGGACTCCCCTTATGGGAGGCGTGAAGTAAACCCTTTGATGCCGAGGGGCAGCGGTGCTGCTGCAACCTCCCTCCTGATGTCCGAGCTCCTCGCCGCGCCTCTGTGGCTAAGCCGGGCAACTCTTCAGAGAAAGGTCGATACGGCCGCTTGTATCAGCGATCTCATTCCAATACCCAGAGCTCCCGACCACGGGCGACCACAGACTCAAATGAACCTGCCTTCTGGCTCAGGTCGCTCTTCACCACGACTGACCCGCGAGACTGCAGACGCCGCACCGATCTTCCCTTCTCCCCTCACTTGCGAACCCCGACATCCCAAGATGCTTGAGCTCCTCCACCCCTTGCCCCCTGCTGTGCCTCGGGGTCCTGTCCTCAATTCAATTCCTACCTCAAAAACAATAATCTCCCGACCCTCAGCTATCTTGAACATTAGAGAACAGCATCATCATCATCATCATCGCTGAGGTCATGCGAGACCAGCGCGAACAGCAGCTTTTAAAAGAAAACAGCAATTCAGCTGAAAAGGAAATGGCTCCTCGCGGAGAGCTGACATTTTACAGCTATGTGTTGAAACATAATGAAAAAAAAAAAAAAAAAAACCCAAATGATTCTTACAGCCTTTGCCGTAATATATGAAACGACTGAGGAGGCACATTCTTATGCAGGATCAACACAAGTTTACAGCGAGCCACTCTGATTGTTTTCTTTCACTTGTAAATGGGGGAGAAAACCGGGAAACAGGAAGTCCAGCATCCACACAGTCCGGTCTTTTACGACTACGTTCCTACGATATGCTGAGGTCACCCTATTCTGATTCTTTTCTTTAGTTTCAGGAGAATTAAACGCAACTTTCGAGCATCACAAATCGCGGTCATGTGGTCCCGAGTCCTGATTGTTTTTGCGCCCTGACCGAAATCTAAAAAAAACAACAACTTTGCAACACTTGCCCCAGTTCCGCCGGCCAGCGGAGAGGCGGCGAGTGTTTTGGGTCGACGCGTCCATACGAGCCAAACACGAAGGCTTCTGTGATAACCAGTCGCCAGCTTTTGAAAAAAAAAATTGTCATTTTAATGTAAATTCTCCTACTAAGGGGGTCTTTTTTTTCGTTGTGGCTTACAAGAGATGCAGCATAACTTTTAGCTTCAGGTTGGCACGTCCATTCACTGATAAAGTCAAAAATATATAACTAGATAGGGTTCATGCCTTGGACCCATAAATAAGCCCTGCCCCCTGACCTCCTGTATCCCAGAAACCTGTCGGGGGTGGGAGGGAGTGGCGTCTGTCGCTGGGCCTGTTCCTACGAGAACCGCCGGCCTCCCTCAACCCTCCACTTGAAACCACGTCCAGATCGGATTCGGAAGGTTGGATTTGAGCGCGGATCGCGCAAGTCCGACGGGTCCCGAGCCCGCTATCTCTCACGACCGTTTTCATCTCCCGCTAGTTCCTGACGAACCCTCCTCCTTCACTCGTCTTAGAGGCACTGTGCCGCTTCACAAGATCGGTGAAAAACACGGCTTGCCGCGGTATCTTGTCAGTGGAGGTGAAGGGTTTTCTTATAAGTGTTGGAATATCTTTTCAGCGGTGGAGAGAGAGCGAAAGAGAGCGAATCTTCTGTTGTGGATCGAGCGCTCAGGGAATGGGGACCGAAAAAAGATGTTGCAAGCACGCCGGCGCAGACGATCTGCCATTAGCGGGCCCGGATGATTGATTTTCGCGAAGCGGATGTGGGGCACTCGAAAAGAAACATTAACCCCTCAGGCAGAGAGGCAGAATTAATAAAACATTACAGGGAATGAATCGCCAGCTCCCAGGATTAAAGTATTTAATGGCTGTTTTCCGTCACGTCCTATCATCCGGCGGAAGGCTCGCGCTTGCACGTTTGAGAAGCCTGAACTTTTGCAGAACTTCCAGCGTCGGGGAAAGTTAGGAGTCCCGGGCGGCGGCGGTGGCGGCGGCGGTGTTTGTGATGGCTTTCTCATTTCCCGGCGCGATCCCCCCCTCCTAAAAATGACTAATGTGTCGAGCCGCTGTCGGTGCCACTCTCAAATGTTTCCATTAAATTTGAAACGCGAGGAAATTACTGCCACTTTGACACATTCGTTCAAAGCCGGGGGCCCGATATTGTAGACCCGCAACACTGTTTACCCGCCCGCGATTGGGAGCTAATTAACTCTGCTAATATTTCAGATGTAATCTGCAGCGGTTGTCCAGACTGCCGTCTCCGGCTTGTTTATGCCTTTGCATGAAAAGCGTTTCATTTCACACTCGGACGTTCATCCCTTTGCCGGTGCCGAAACAATAAATAGATTTTGTGGAATCTTTAAGTTGTTGTAAACCTTTTGATTTGCGTGGTCCAACTCAACAGTTTTAGCATATGGGGGGGGATTGAAATTCTTGCCCCAGGATTATTAATGGCTTTTTTTTTTTTACCCCACCCCACGCTGCCTCTCCACGCATATGCGGAGACGTTTTAAAAGGTACAAATTAAGAGGGACAAGCCACGCTTAAGATCTCCACAGGCCGATCGCGACATAATGAGCGGGCGGAGGAGCGGAAGCTGGCAGCCGCCTAATGGAGGCGATTTGAGTGAAGCCTGCCATAATCTGAAAATGCGCCGCGGCTGGCTCCGTGCCGCCGCTGTGCATTAAATCAAGTGCACTTGTGTTGCACTCTGATGTGAAGAAGCAAAATGCTCCGGAGAGAACAAAAAGGTTCATTCATGTAAGTGTGAAACGGGTTGTGGGGGAGTATAGAGAGGGGGAGGGCGGGGGGGCTCGGCGCAATAACTCAGCCACTCGCTTCTGTCTGGGTGCAGTTGCGGGGATGAAACGGTTATACCTGATGTTTCAAACATTTTTTGGAGTCTATAGATGCGCAAGCACCGTGTTTTCGGCAGCGGCGGGCGCGCGTAATGGATGCGAGGCGACATGCGCCGTTGATGAGCCCTTTCAGTCCCCTCTTTTCTTGAGTGCGTGGCGGCACAGCCACTTATGCGGTTAGCATCCATCAATTGCAAGGCCCTCGCTTGCTAGCGTGTCAGTTCATGCAAAACAAAACGAAAAAAAATCGCAGGCTTTGCCCACAATCGTCCCTTTGAATCCCAGCAGCATATAATCTTATGCCCTCTGCCTCCCTAGTTGACTGTAGACAAAGCTAATAATAGTAACAGTCTATTAGCGGCGCCACCAGCAAGAAAAAAAAAAAAAAAAACTTGTTTCCCAGCGATGTTGTTACAATGAAGCACGTAAACAACATTTCACAGAGTGCCAAGCGGTGTTTATTACGCTTTTAAAAGGTTCGGGGCGGCAGGGAATCGCAGATTGTGGACGGCGCATGCTGACAGCGAGCCAACGCTGTAGATCACAGAGGATTTAGGACCCTATTTGCAGCGCAGAGCCCCAGTTTGGAGAGTTAGCGGGCCACTTTTGTCTCGGTGCATGTCCTCGGCGTCCATTGGCTCTCCAGTGGCACACCAGCGTTTCCAGGCGCGCTCACTCGATCCAGCGTCGGTGTGAGTTGGCAGTCGCTAAAAGAAGCTGTCTTTGTTTTACCCGATAAGCTACTTTCTTGATTTTTTTTATTTTGTTTTTATTTTGAGACCGTCAATCATTCCCAGACATCCACCTTTAACCCCAGGGTATCGATTTGAACGCTATCCACTTGGCACATTGGGGACCGGGGTTCTAGCCCCAAACCCCGGCGAGGAAATGTAGATTGGTCCGAACCCCTCAACATCCCCCCACAGATCACTTCCTGGGCTGCACAATGGCATTTTCACCACTATATTTTTCCACTTGTATCCTATTTTATTTTGAAAAATGACAATTAATATCTCCTTTTTAGGAATAAAACCTTTTAAATCTCTTTTTCTGTCCTCTTCCATGTTTTTTTTTTAACCTTTTCTACCTAAAATTTGAACCTTAACCCAAACCTCAACCCTAAACCTGTCCTCTTCCTCTAACTCCTCCCACCCACCTCCACACCCTCTCTTCTTTTGTGTTTCCCTCTTTTTAAATTGGCTCCACAAAAATCACAGATCCCCTCTTTTGCTTCCCAGAGAATATATGAAAATGCCGAACCACTGTTTCATACAACCTACCTTTAACCCGAACCCACGACAGTACAGGTGCGCTTTCATGTCTATGGATGATTGGCACTGTTTTCTCTTGAAAATAAAACGTACCCTATGTTTGGGTTTCACCTGAGCGATTTGGCCACCTAATGCAGCCAGCGAGAGGTGAAAGCCAGAGAGAGAAGGTGATGGAGACGATAGAGGGAGGACGTGAACTGCACGCCGCCCTGCTCACGGCGGCACCTCGGCCCGTCCTTAATCTGATTAGCATTTTTAGAGGCCCAGTCGCTGGAGCAGCTGTCTAGCAGGTTACTGATTCCGTCCTCAGCTCCGGCGGAGCCCGTGTCCAAGTGTGAACCCTCCTAATTGGCTCCTGCGAGCAAGTTGGCACCTTGCGTGGCCGCCTCCACCATCAGCGTGTGAATGTGTCTCAGACGTGCGTTGCTTTGGATAAACGCTTCTATTGTAATGAGACGGAGAGGGTCACAGATCAGTTATATTATTCTCCATGATGCTCATGTGTGACCATGGAAAGACATTTTAATTTATTTTTTTTTCTCAGCGGCTCATGCCGATAAACCGGGGAACTCTTTTCCTGGATCTCGTTATTCTCTGCGTTTTTTTTTTTGTTTTTTTAGTCGGAGCAGAGGTGAGTAGTTGGCCAAATGGTGATACAAAAAAAATGGCGTGAAAAGGAATAATGGGTGATGACGGACTTCAAAATAAAACAGGAAGTAACCCATCGGTCCAGGTTCGACCGCCGCAGTTTCCTAACATCCGTTTTTTTTCATATTTCTACGTTTCCGTCATCCGACAATGACGGGAGTGCGAAATAATGCTTTTAGCACAGTTGTCAATCCCGAGCGGCGGTGCTCTTTCCGAAGCTGCTGCACTGTGTTGATAAACGATTATTTTACCAACATGAAGAGGAGAAGGGAAGAAAAAAAAAAAGTCAGCATGAATCCGGGTGAATGACAACAGCTCCTCTGTGAGTGCGGCCGCGTTTGACATTTAAAGATGATTGAGCGCCCGGAAAGTTAATAAAGAGTTTAAAGCTTCTGTTGATAAGGAATATGTGTCTGCCAGTGATCTGCGCCGTGTCACATGTTTCCTCGCCGCGATTGGAGGCCTGTCACACGGCGTCCAGAGGCATTCCGATAATGTTCACTGGAAATTGGAAATGAAATTAGAGGTTTCCGAAGCGGCATCTGCGAATGGGATTTAAGGCCACTCTTGTGTGGCATTTTGATGACGAACAATTCAGGCTGTCAAGTGTCGCTTTTCCACGCGTGCAGCCAACGATAAATAAGGAACCATTGTGGGGCTCCAACGTCATGCAAATTCAAAGCGGGCTTGTCGCTGGTGAGCATCTGCCGGGGCCACAAACCAGGCAGACTGGATCCGTTTTTGAGTTCAAAAAGCGGAGCGTAACATCATATCATCATGTCTCCTTTCGTTGGACGCTGTCCGACGAGGAGCTACAAAAATATTGGCGGAGGACGGGAAAAGATGAGTCCGTACACCCTCGCCCATAGCTCCTCCGGATATATATATTTTAGGAATCGAGACGTCCTTCAGAATGCAGGTGCACTCTGGTCAATTTCTGGGTCACGGGCAGGAGAGCCGAGGGGAGAGGAAGCGCCGAGGAGAGCAAATTTGGATCGCAGGACACCACAGAACACGAGAGTCCGGCGGGGAGTATGGATGCCTCTCCTCGCTTCCTCCTCGCCTCTTAGCTCCTCCCAGTCGGGATGGGGGAGAGGTGGGCCTTGCACCCAGGAACCAGGATCGGAAGAAAGTTGTAATCTGGAAATGGAATCAGCAAAGGAACACGGATTTCAGAATAAACCAGGAGAGTCCAGGCAGACCATCGCGGCACCTCAATCATCCTCTTGGCGCGTCAGTGGCGAGATCTCCGCCGATAATTTAAGAACGGCGACTGCCAATAATTCGCGGTCAGCGAGCGTCTTTGCCGTTGTCGTAGCGATAAGCTATCGAGTCGCCCGGTTTAAAGTAACAGCTTGCTGCATTTAGCAGCCGGGGCCTTTTGAAGGTTCGGCCGTGAGCCCACACGAGATAACATTTTGCTCATTCGTCTTGCAGATATGAGACGGCGAGGAAGCCCCATTCCATGCCGCAAACGCAGGCTTAGGTCGCGTCGTGCCGGCATTTGGCGATAACCTTTCGGGTTCTACCCTTGTTCTCCGGCCTTTCATGTGTTGCGAAAGCATTTATGTTGCAAAGAGAATTCGCTCTCGAACGGGCACCCATGGGGCCACTTACTTAGGAGGCAGAGTTTGGCCTTTTTTTTTTTTTGAGAAGGACTCAAGCGTTTCGGTGTGACCGCTGTCCTAAAACCAGCTGGTGCTCAAGGAGTTAAGGTTGGCAGGGTTTCACCGCCACAGCTCTCACACTCTCTCTCCCCCGCCACCACACCCGCCAACCCTCGCCGCCGCCACCCCTTTGCTCCGGCCTGACTGCAGAATTACTGTATTTGGTGCAATTTGATGGACTGCTGAACTGTGAATATGCTCCAGCCCCGGCCAGCTGTCTTGCCCCGAGTGAAATGTGATGGATGGGCAGGAGAGCACGGGGGAACATATGGAAATGACCGGGCCTGAAAGGAAAGAGAAATGCCGTGTGCCTTTTGTTCCGGCCGACCTCGGCAAGCGTTTGTTTACTTCCCCCACTCTTGGTGGGAAAATCTTGAAAGTGTCAGCCGTTTTTCTCGCGGCAGCGCCGTCGATATCTGTGAGGTGGAAAAAAAACAAACAAAATTCCCTGAGATCCATCAGGAGGGCGCAGCATTCCTCCTCGGCGGAGGTCGCCGATGTCGATGCAAACGGCCGACGCCCGGACTCCTCATCGGCATGCGTTCATCGCACCTGTGGTGACGTCGGGCCGCCGAGGCGAGCCGGGTGGCGCCGCGGCAACAGCGGCTAAAGATCAGGATTGACAAAGTGGGACTGTCATCCCAGATGGAGCGGCAGCCGAGCATAATCTCCCCGATAACTCAACATATTTGGCAACGCCTTCGTCAGCAGAAGGTCCGCGGGGCCATCAATCCAATCTGGGGGTGTGAGGAGGGGGATTGATCCGCTGAGTGCGTTTACGCGCGGCGCTCATGAGGCCGGCCGCTCTCGCTAAGTGGTGGCGCGCCGGCGCCGGCGCTGGCGAGTGCGCGTTCCCGCGCGCGCTAGCTGTCATCCGGAGGCGTGCTAAAGGAGACGGGCGGCGGGTGGGTGTTAGGGAGCCTTCAGCGGGAGCCTTCGCGTTGCCAAGCCGAAGCGGGAGAGGTGGCCGGAGGCTGCCATGTGTGTGTCGACCGTCTGAAAGGTCAGCGGCCGCTGCAGACTCCGACGGGCTCCTAAATATAACTTGGAACAAATGAAGGAAAAAAAAAACAAACCAAAACACCTCGAGCAGCAGCAGCAGCAGCAGAGGATCGGTACGGAAATTGCGCGGGTAATGACCTTCAACAGGTCCTCACTCGGACCACATATATTATTGCACAAACAGTAAGGAGACGCCGATGAAATAAATAACCCAAACGAGCAAAACGCGGCTTCGGATGCTAAAATCTGCGTCGCAACCGGCTGGAAATGTCAGCGCGTGAAGGGCTGCACTGCGCCCTGTTTATTTTTTTATTTATTTTTATTTTTTCCATCATTCCAGCAGTTAGAGGCAAACGTGCTGCATGGGATAGCCATGCTATGTGAGACATTTTGATTTCTGCAGGCCATAAAAGTATACAATCTTTGATATCCAAACCTATAGAAGATTTTTTTTTTTTTTTTTACGGGTGCACAAGTTTTTAGCGTTTTGCCATGAATTCATACCCGCCTCCCTCAGATGTCGACTTGATGTGTGACCACGATTACGTTTTTTAAAAGTTCTAATAATTCCTCTACATGTTTGTGCACCGGCGAAGGTTTTTTTTTTTTTAAGTTTATTTATTTATTTTCCAAACTGGGCAAGTTGCCATTTTAATTCATCAAGTGCATTATGGATTGTGGGATATCTGCCTACTGGGAAATATAGTGGGCTTGAGGTTTTTTTTTTTATAGAATTATCTAATGATGCCCTCCCACCCTTCCCTCCCCTCCACCTATATACGACATGGCCGTATGTATGTGGACGAGGCAGCAATATACCCACAAGCGGCTGCCGAGGATCTCATCTCACGCCTCGGGTATTAAAACGCTGCCGAGAACAGCGGCCGCTCTTCTGTTATCACGAGGCGTTCCGCCGGGTTCATCATCGGGCTGGTGGAGGTGGTTTTTGACCAGGGCGCCGCGAGCCGCCCAAATTCTTTCACACCAAACCGAGCAAACGATCTCCTGCCAGCCCGGGCCACCACAGGCGCGCTGGACGGGGTCACGGGTCGTCTTCCCGTTGACCTTCTCCAAAGTGTCCCCGCGGGGACGGGCCGCTCACTGCTGACTGGGATGGCGTGTTGCAATAAAGGAAAAAGGCTCCGGTGCGGGACCGAACCGGGGCCGCGCGTCGTGGGTTAGAACGCTGTTTCAAAGGCGAAGCTTTTTGCGGTCGATCCCGATATTGATGCCCCGCCCGACCGCTCCGCTCGCCGCAGCCCTCCGGACACTGCTGCTGTTGGGATTACAGGGAAGGGTTCGATTAAAAGAATTAACCTCGAGGTCACGGGACGCTAATGGGTTTTAAAAATACTGCCTTGACTTCCCCTCATCATAGCCCCCGACCCGCCCCGTCCTGATGATGTCATCTGAATCGCCTAATTTTCCCCCGTTCGGTCTCGGGCTGCCGCTCGCTGCCGCTCGCCCTCCCAGCCCGGCTTTTACGGCCCCGTCCAAGGACGGTCCGGTCCGCCGCGGATCAGTGACACAACACGACCATTAGCTTCACAGAACTGCAGCGTTCTGAACGGCTGCGATCGGACCGGAAAGGTCACGCCGGCGGAGACGCGCCTGCGCCGCCGCAGCTTGTTGGCTTAGTAAAATGGCAGACAGATAAAGAAATCACAAGATGAATGAATACACATATATATATATCTATATATATATATATGGAGAAAAAACAACATCATTAGGATCTGACAGGTTATAAATGCAGATAAGATTTGATTATAAACGCACTGCGCAACACAGGCAGTTCAGGCACAGTGGCAAACGAAGTATGTTTTTTTTACTTTTTTTTTGGCGGGGAGGAGGGAGCGGAGCTCTGTTTCAGTTCATGGTGAGACAGAAACACATTTCCAAACATCAGGTTTTTGTGTGTTTGTGTGTGTGTGTGTGTGTGTGCAGTTCTTTCCTTTTATGGTCCAACAGCTCCGTTTAATTGATTTTTCATAATTAACTTTCCTATTCCGTGGGATTCGAAGGAGAACCAGTCGCGCCTCCTGCATCCTCTTCGTGTAAAATCACGGCCATGTTATTTTATTTTATTTTTTCTCCCCTCCCTTCTTCTTATTCCCACTTGCTGCATTAAATGTTTTCGTGTGTTTTCTTTCTGCCCGAGCCCACGAGTGCACGCGGCATAATTCAAGACGCCACCTCTGGGCTGGCAGGCAGTATTTTAGCGCTGTTTTATCCCACGCGGTGAACATAAAGCGGAGCAATCTTTTTCTTTTCTTTTTTTCTGCTCCGTCAAGCTTTGCCACCGGCCCGCTCTGCCGCGTGCTCGCCGCGTTGTCTCCACGCCGGCGTTTGCGCGCTATTCGCAGGCCTTAAAGTTGCGGCGACTCCAGGCCGCCTCGAAACGAAGACTTGCAAAAGCAGCGCTCGCGTCAGAAAAAAACAAAAATTAATCTCAGATCGTGATCCCAGGACACACACACACACGCACACACACGTGCACGCGCGGCAGCGTCCACGCCCGCCTCGGTTCTCCGGCTCGACGCTCGCTCCAATCGAGCTCGTTTGTCCTCGCCGAATTGAAAATTTGCCGCTGATGATAATTTGCCGCTTCGCCGAGGGGAACGTGGGTTTTACTCAGAATGGACATGTACGCCGGTGACATCCGCGGAGGGGCGAGAGGGCGGGGGCCACACAGGGGTCGGCTGGTGTCGTTGCAAAGCACGATGGCGCTCCTTTGTCTGGGGGCCGGCGGTTTAAATCAAGAGCTGATCGTTTTTGCTGCTCTTCTCGCCAACGAGAGGAACAGCGCCCGTATCAACTCTCGTCTTTGGCTGCTAAAAGCTGCCCACAGCGCACCGGCGCGGCTGCGATTAAAGCGCTGTGCCGCAAAAGCGAAACGCTTCCAAACCGAACGCGCCGTTTCAGGCTGGTGGACGGAAGGCGGCGCTGCTCGCGTGTCACAGCCGCTTAAATCCAAGCCAACCGCCCTCCCAGGCTTCAATATTCAACTCTTTACCCTCCTTTTAATTGACCGGCAGAAGCCGCCGCCGCCGCGAGTCTGCCGCCCAGATCCGATTTTAATTGAGAGGAGGTGTCAGCTTGAGGACCGGCTCCGCTGCAGTGGCCCTCGGAGTCTGCCGAGAGTCAGTGGAGCCAACGAAAGCCTTGAACTTTTAGACGGCATGAAAGAAACGGAGGCAGAGAGATGGGTGGGAGTAGGAGGAGGAGGAGGGGGTCGGCTATCTGAGGGGGGGGGCGGGCGATGGCAGGAGGAGATGTGAGGGGGGGTTGGAACGGAGCAAAGATGCAGTTCATATTTCTCCGAGCTGCATCTGATCTAGGAAGTGGAGTCGGTTCCCTCCTTCTAAGGGAGTAAGGTCTCTAATCCTCCCTGTTGATAATGAGACCCCCCCCCCCCTCCCTCCACCACCCCTCTATGATACATCAGCCCAATGGAGGAACTTAACAGCAAAGGCATCATTCTCCATTCCCTAAAAAAATCCTGACACTTTTATTACCTCGCTTTTCTATTTATAGCTCGGCGGCGGCGGCGTGGATGTAAAGAGAGCGGCGGCGAAGGCGGCGAAGACGGCGGCGTTTTAATACCGCAGCCACAAAGCGAACTTCCGCTTTTAACATTTCGATTTAGTGCCGCGGAAGCGCGAGGAGATCGGCATGCAAAGGGGCTTCTTTGTTGTTAAAGGGGGGGCTGGGGGGGGGCAGTATAGAGGCATGTTGGTGTTTTCACCGCCATGAATAAAGATGACTCCATATTTCCGAACTCAGAAGACTCTCTGTGGCGTTTGCAAAGGAGAAAGGAACTTCAAGAGGAGGAATCAAGCGGATTGCCCCTCCCAACAACAACAACAACAACAACAAACCTTCACCGTTTTCTTGGTGTGTATTTTTTTTTTTCATTTTTTATTTTTATTTTTTTTTTTAAGTTCCATATCTCTTCGCCTTAAGAAATTACAGATTCATCGGCAGCATCCGCTGGAGTCTCGCGGGTGACAGAAAGCAGGGAAAGTGCTTCTCTTCGCAAACGATCACTTCAGGCCTTCTCGCCGTCTCAGGCGGCGGGTGTTGGGGGCGTGGGCGGCCCCCCCCCTCCGAACGCCTCGCTTAATGAGACCTAATGGTCCTAATTCTCGGCATCAATTGAAAATCCTTTATTTTCTGTCTTTAGTTTTTTTTTTGTTTTTGTTTTTTAAAGCAGGCAAAGTAGATCATGCTCGGGCGGCGGCGGGTGGTTTTCTGTGTAGAATACATATTCAGGTTTGAGGAATAGGCAGCTGGCTGATGGATAAGAATAAAATTGGGGGGGGGACGGAGGAGCGGGGGTGAAAAAGAATCAGCTTGCCCAACAATGAAAGAAAATTAAATGTCTTTTTTTTTTTTTTTAAATCCTATTTTCCTTTTCTAAGAGCGAGGATTGATATTGATCAGCAAACCAAAAAAAAAAAAAAAAAAAAAAAAACCCAGCTCATGACATATTGGTATTTTGTTTTTTAATCTTAGCCGCGTATTTAAGTGCAATATTACAAAAAAAATTGATTGGGGCCATTCGTTGCCTCTGAACACTTTATTTACCTTCCCCGTTCCACTTGTTCATTGAATGGTCTTTAATACGTTCGGAGCGCCGCGTCCGTGCATCGGCGTGTTTGCTCGTAAATCCGCTTGTTCTCTTTAATTTGAATCTCAAGGAGTTTTGAGGCGCGGCGGATGCGGCAAGAAGCGATATCGAATCATTATTCGCCTTTTCAAAAGTTATTGTCTGGCTGGGGAAACGTAACTGACGCCGAAAACGCAGCTTTCTTTGTGTTTATATTTATTTTTTATTATTTTTGGTTTCCCATCAGCTGCAGAAAATAGGAACATCATGCATACATAGAATCTCAAATAAATATTGCAATGTATACATCATAGTACTTATTTTCACATATAACACATATGATTACATTCAATCAGCTGTATTAATTCTGAATATATAACAAAGTACACATTATATAGTAGAATATAATGTGCACAGATTATTATAACCCATCACACACAGACACACACATTCCCATATACATATCTACATACACATTTGTATACATGTGCAT
>CAAKHG010047233.1:0-11678 GCA_901007715.1 Dactylopterus volitans
ATTTGATTGCAAAGAGTTGCGGCGTTGTTGCGCAGACGTCAGGGCCGACGTCAGGGAAAGGCCGCTCTCGCGTCTGTGCTGACCGGTGGCAGCGGTCAGCACAGACCGGTGGCAGCGGCATGAATAGGACATTCATAGATTGCAGCCCAAACTATGAAAAGATTGTCGGCGGTGTGTCAATCAGAGCAATTAATTTCGCTATTTTTGAGATGCCAACAGTTTTTTAACGTTTCTCTCGGTGGCGTCTCCCAGTTCACCGTGAAGAACCTGCAGGATTAGTTTGACTAATTTGGAAACAGGAATGCACTGAAATTAAATACATGTAATCTTAAGATTAAAGAGGGTGATTTATGATGCTGTTTGACTGTTATACTGTTTTACTGCTGTTATTCTGAGAGGCGTCCCTAATATTTTGGTCACCCTGATGCATGAGTGGAATGACCAGAATATTAGGGACCCCTCCCAGTGTGACCCAGCACAGTCCAGCAGCGTCACAAACTACAGTCCCAATAACAATCATTCAAGCATGTCAACACCTCTCTCACACACATTCAATCAAAACTCAATATAAAGTCTATCACAGGGTTACTGCATTACATTCTGCATGCGAACATGCAGTGGTCATAATGTTATGGCTGATCCGTAAATCATGTCCGTAACTTCAAGGACACATAAATGCTGTTAAAGCCATCGCATGACGACCGGCACGCGGCGCAAATTTTTTGACCAACCAATGGTTTGATGGCATTAAAGGGTCAGATGATTTGCTCTCAGCCGTGAACACGCGAACTTCTCTTGCATCCTCTCGGCGCCGTCCCTCCAGCACGCCGGTGCGTCCGCTTGCTCCCTAACGGCGTTCCGTCACCATGGTGACAACTGTCTTCCGCTCATGTGAGGAAGGCGGGAGGGGGTGGGGGGGAATATATTTCAGCGGACTGTTGGGCTTCGCACAGCTGCTGCACAGATGACCTCCAACCCCTGCCTCCCTCCCTCTCTCTATGACCAGCCAGAGCGAGCATGCGTCATCTCTTCCACATGTGTCAAGCGGAGTGGAGCCACAGGAAGTAGTTTGACCTGTGGTGGTTAGATATCTGACGGGGGGGCAGAAGAGCAGGAGGAGGCTGAAGCGATGGCAGGGGTGGGCGTGGGCGCGGGGGGTTTTCTTCTTCTTCTTCCTGGTCCTGTGTTGTCATACGTCGCCTTGTAAACGCCGCTGGATCAAATCGGAGCTGGACGCCGCGTCGCTCAGGTTGCACGCCGGACGCGGACGCACTCCGGCGTGATGGAATTTGAAGAGCATCTCCCTTAAATCACCCGGACGTGCTCTGCTGATGATCCGCTGTCAAGCACGAGAGTAAAGCACATTTGCCTTCCTCCGTCTCCTCCATAGCACCCCCCTCCCCACCCCATTCCTCACACATCTTCTCCGAGCAGGCTTTGGTGTGGTCCCCCCCTCCCTCACCCCCCCACCTCCAACTGTCTCGCCGCTGTCGAACCTTCTCTGTAAAGCCGCTGCCTGTTTTATTTGTTTTACCGCGTCAAGGCCGCGGCGGCGAGACGTGACGGGCCGCTCCATCATACCCGGCCCTCGTGATTGATCTCAAACGGGCTCCGGGAGGCTGAGAGGACCGACTCACACAAACAAACACAGGAGGAACACACACACACAAGCACACACACACACACCCCGACACGCTCTCCCCCGGCCACCGCTGACGTCAAGGAAACAGCTAAACGGTGGAAGTTAAATGAATCGAATTTCTGCGAGATTGCGACGGAGCCACTTCCAGCACGTTCCTCCGCTATAGATGTGAGCACTCACAGTAAAAGCCCTTTTATTCACACTTATTTAGATTAGGCTCCATCAGCCCATTAGCATGGAGGCTGCGGACCCTTGGCACCGGCTCTTCCTCTGACATCCAACTCAATCATTAATGCCGCCCCGGTGCCAGTGTCCGTGTCCAGCTCGGAGAAGACGGCACATGTGCAGCCTGCTCCTCAGATGGCCCCGCCGCAGCCGCACGAGTCCACGCGATGCTACGCGCTAAACGCAGCGCGGCTTAAAGGGGCAGCGCGCCCCAAGAAGCGAGGATGCGCTAATTATCCACCCGCCGCTGGGCTGATGAAGGGGCGGGTGAGGTGTGTTGGAGTTTCAAGCGGTTAAACAGCGTCGCGGCCAAACCTCATACAATTGAGGTCGATGGAGAGCGCTCCTTCAAACGGTAAACAACAGCAGATGAGCAGATAGAAATCATTAAACAAGCCGCCATACTGCCGCTGTGGTTTCATCCAAGCGTCCCGAGGCAGCGGCATTCAAATGTGTGTCATCTACACCGTTTCTAGCCTAAATGTTATTATGCTGTTGTGTAGTGATCTGCAGCCTCCAGCCACGGTCGTGTCCGTGGTCGCCTGAGCTCGGCTCCCATCGCGGCCCCACTATGGAGCCATTTTGTGTTTTTTATCTGTTGTTTCTTTCACGTTGGTAGAAGTGGTCTCCACTTACTTCATTTGTATTGGATTTGTCCGCAGCACTGTTCAACCCCGGAGACTCCAAATGTGGACTCAAACGCGTCGGCCGCCTCTCCATCTGCATGGCGGCCGGTAAAAAAAAAAAAAAAGTGGATTTTAATTGTGGGGGGTGAACTGTCCCTTTAAGCTGAGCAGGCTCTGCCCATGCAGCCGCTCCGTGCAACCGCTCGGTGCCCGCGCGCGTTTGATCGCCAAATATGTGAAATGGGATCCAAACGGCACCACAGCCGGCTTCCATTTGCACAGAGGGCTCCATTGATGGCGGACGATAACAGCCAGATCGCACAAGGACGTCTGGGTTCTGTAATAGAGGCTCGTTTGACAGATTACCGTAACGCGTCGGGCCGCCGCGCCGCGCCGCGCCGCACCCCGCTGCACCCCGCCCCGCCCGCCCGCCCCACTGACATCACGGCGTTCCGTAACATGTGAAAGGTCCTCGCACTCGGGGTGGAAAGTCCCCCAAAGACACGGATAAACGAGCTGATTATAGTGAGCGCGCTGCGAGGCTCGCCCCTCCCCCCGGGTTCATGCCTCGCTATATTCTCATCTTCCATTGTTCGCCGGTGACCTCTGACCCGCCGCGCCGCTGGCCTCCTTCCTGCATAGACATTAACAGTAAGTGACGTCGCCCCGATAAGTCGGCGGCGGCCCGCTAAGGTCAACTGTGTTGAATTATACTTTTCTTTCTAATTACATTCAACTAGGCTATAGGGGGTTCTTATTTCCATATGATACTTATTCCCTCTGGTTTCTCATTATTGCTGCGCGCTGAAATGCCGCTGGAGATGTATATTAGGTCCTTTTATTGTGTGCCATCTATTCACAAGGCCCTGAAACAGGGCGCCGCCGCCGCCAGCACCCAGCCAATCCCTCTCAGGGTGAAAGCCATTGGTAAGCCAAACACTAAATCATTACTCTTTAATTGAATTGGAGTTGTACTATTTTTCTTGGTTATTTGCTGTAACAACAGAATCACCTCTCATCAACTCGGGCATGTCGGCGAGCGGGCGAGTTGGAGAGAGAGGGAGAGGGAGGACGGGCGAGTGAGGTAATGAAATTCCCGTGCCGCTTGTCCATCTCGGAGCTCGGCACATTAATGAATGAGCAGAACTCGGCTGTCACTCTGGAATTGGAGCATGCCCGCACACACAGACACGCGCGCACATGCACGCGCTCACACACACACACACACACATGCAACAATAGCCCTTCCCCTGTTGAGGAGCGCCGTGCAGGAGGGCTTCAATTTGCTTCTCCTCTCCCACCGAGCTTGGCATTCAGCAGAGCGTTCCTTATTCACAGAAAGCATCGGCGGCAAAATAAAAACCGGGGGCCATCTGCCGCCTCTCCCCTCGCTCGCCCGCCACAAAGCAGATGATTATCAGCCGGAGTCTTCCTCGGCGTCGCCGGAGCATCTCGGCCGACCTCAGAAATATCAGCCGAATTTGGGAAACTTTTGACAAGTTGCAGGCTTCCCGTCGTGTGCTCGGAAGAGTTGCTGTTGTTTTTTTTTTTTTTTCCCTTGCCCCCTCCATCCTGGAAAGTGCTTGTTTTCTGTACGCCATTGACATTTTCCACTGCACAAAATATTTGAAATACCAAGCGTAATTACAGTTTGCGTAACAGTCTGAATGCGGGCGGTTTTAGCAGGAGCACCATGGCGATAATGGGGCTGCGTAGCATCTTGGAACAGCGTGGGCTTTGAGGGCTGCTTTTGTTTATTTATTATTTTTTTCTCTTCTTTTGTGTTAGCACAGATAGACACTCACGGCCAAAGGACAGAGAACTGCAGAAATGGGGTGGCCGCGGGGGTCCGGACCCTCCTGCGCTTATCCTAACCAAACGTGTCTCCCAGCAGGCCCCGCTGTCACATGTGGCGCTGGAGCAGCGGAGGCTAGAGGCGGCTAGCCGCGGTCACGCCGGGCTTCTCCGGCGGGTCCCGCCGCCTCTCGTGCTGCGATTGATGACGTTCATCCTCCAATTTAATGGACGAGTCTTTAATTTATGCCGTTATTGGCCAGAACGTATTAAAAATGCATCGGTTGGTCGACACCTTTTTTTTGCGGCTGGCGACGTTTTTCATTAGCAGTAACTACAAACTGCTGCTCTAAGTCCGCCGCCGTGATAATTAATGGACAACAAATGGACCATTAACACCCGTTTGACTAAAAACTACTTGAGCTGCCGCAATTGAATCGATTAGTTGTCAACTCTTAAATTTAACCGGCAACTATTTGGTAAACAGTTATTCCTTTTTGAGTAATTTTTTTGACAGGCGAAAGTAAAAAATCTCCACCTGGTATTTTCTGGTTTGTTTACCCCTCAATGACAGATAACTGAGTGTATTTGGGTTGTGAACAAAATGCACATTTTTCCACCGCCGTCTGACATTTTAGTGACTAAACATCTTAAATTAGCAGATTAATCAGCGCCGAATAGCTGCAGCAGCCATCTATTTTAGGAAATTGTGAGAATTTTCTTTGTATTGAGAATCTCATTTGTGATTATAAGACTTTAGCTGGATTAAACCGGCCTGAGACGGGCCGGCGAGGTGGAGATTTCAGGGATGGACTAACGTGGCGGCGCCGCCCCGTCTCCCCAATCACAGTCAGTTTATGAATCAGAACCAGCGTTGTTGGCCATGTCTGCCAACACGCAGGGAACCCGCCTCCCGCTTGACCTTGCTCTCCGCGCGCTCACATGAGAGGATGAACAAAGAATCGTGCTGGAGAGATTAAATAACAGGCAGCGAATGCAAACAGAAGATGCGCACCGATCAGCCCCAATATTAAAACCACTGCATCAAATCCACCTAATTAACCTTTCTGGCTGCCTCCATTTCACAGACTTTAGCAGCCAGTTACAACCTCCAAACAGACGCGCACGCCATTTATCCGGCACACATTAGACTCTCTGCAGTCATTTGTCATGTTTTTCCGAATAAATCACTGTCCTCATTTGTTGAGACGCGTACGATGTAATGTGTTGCACCAGCTCTGTCTCCTTCACATTTGTTCTTCAGACTAATAGGAGTCCAGAATCAGAAAATCGGTTTTACCTCCCATCGGGAGTTTAATGTTGATATTTTGTTTGGATGTGTGTGAGAGAGGTGCTGACATATTTGAATGATTGTTATTGGGACTGTAATTTGTGAGGCTTACTTAGAGGTGTCCTTAATGTATTTTGGGATGACCAAAATATGAGGGACATTAAAATATGTCAACACCTCTCTCAAACAGATTTAAGTTAATAAAAAATTCAACATTAAACTCCTCCTGGAGGGCAGTTGCGTTATATTTTATGGTGAACATGCAGCGCACATAATTGTACGGCTGATTGGTGTATATAAACAACAGATGAGATGAGTGGGAGATATACAGCCGTTCTGGTGGTTTGTGCAAGACGGCTAGTCTTATTGCACAAAAGTGCAATAAAAAAAAAGATGTGCAAAGGTCGAGTAAATAAATAATACATATGGCGAGTTGTGGGAGATAAGCACATATGTATTTATGGGTGCTTTGGATACCATCTAGGATACTACAAATACTGTAAATAGGTTGTTGTTGTGGGTTTACTGTCTGTAGCACCTCCATTCTTTTCTTCCCTGCTCTTTTTATGGATAATATCAATAGACCGCTAAGGAATATGGGATATTCCTCGCTGCAAAACATCAAGTGCATCATCATCCACTGTGGCATTCAAAATGAAAGCGTCCTCTTTCATGTAGATTAGCAGCATTCTCTTTGCTTGTCACCCTCGCATGTTTGGAGACAAGTGTATGTCCTGCCTGTCATTGTGCATACAATGTCCACCCTATCACAAAATGGATTTTCAATAGAAAAGGCTCCCTCCCTTCCACCCTAATCCGATTTGCAGCCTATTTGTATGTCTTATAAAAGCCTTTAAGTCTGCCGCTTGGCTTGGCTAGTCTTTTTTTTTTCTCACATCTCAGATCAAGTAGACAGAGATGACATGAGGACAGGGGGCCGGTCGGTGGCGGTGGCGGGGAGGGGCGGGCCGGCTGGCTGGATGGCGGGGCAGCGAGGAACTGGGGAGGGGGGGGGAAGTCATGGAGGGACAGAATGTAATGCAGCGAGGGAGCCATGCCGAGGGAGCCACGCCGAGCCAGCGCGCCAAACCAGCACGCAGGCGGCAGGAAACGCCGCCGCCTCTCTCCCACACCGCTCATGGTTTTTTTTTTTTGGTTTTTTTTTTCCCTCCCAGACTGAGCTTAAGCTGAATAGATTAAGCAATGATTTATCTACCGTTCATATGAAAAAAATGGAGCCCATGCCAGCAGACGGTAGCGCACAAGTTAACCACGCGGGTGTCAACAGACATATGGTGGTTGAGCCTGACGCGGCGGCGAGGAGCAGGCGGAAGGATGACGAGAATAAGGATGTCCAGGGTTGGAGGAGAGGAGCGCAACACGTCGCACCGACCAAACCGCACCGCTCTGCGAACCCGCGCGCCGCCCGCCGCGTGGCGCCCGCCCCCGTGACGGCAGGTGAACGAGCCCCGCAAGCCTCCAGCTGTCAGCCTTTTGTGTTGTTCGCGGACGAGACGCCGGCGAGGCTTGATAGCGGGGTTAGCTTCGCTCCAAAGCGCCAGCTATCTGCCGCCAATCCCCCTCCTTGACACTAGGGGTGTGTGTGTGTGTGTGTGTGTGTGTGTGTGTGTGTGTGTGTGTGTGTGTGTGTGTGTGTGTGTGTGTGTGTGTGCGCGTGCGTGCGTGCGTGCGTGCGTGCGTGCGTGCGTGCATTGGTGTTTGCACATGTGTGTAGACACAGTGGGAGCACATTGCTATTTGCATGAGGTTCACATTCATTAACAGTTCATACTAGAGAGCATAATTAAAAGCTTGCTGTGTTTGTAATTACCCCGTAGCACCTGTTTCCCCACCTCCCCCCACGCCGCACGTCTCCTTTGCCCACAATGCAACACTCACCAGCGCGTCTCTCTCTCTCTCTCATTGGTGATTTGACGGCTCAGGGGCACAATTTATTCTCTTAAGTTAGATGAGATTCATAAAGTTTAAACTTGGACTCATTAAATCAGAAGAGTCATTAAATGGGATCAGAACGAGAGCAAATGTGAGCGCCGGGGCAACCCGACAGCCATGGAAATGCAAATATCAGAGGACGCAGACATTTAAATGCGCCTAATCTAATATTTATCCCTTTTGTTGCACGATTGTCGAAGGGAGATGTGGCGGAACCGGTGGTGATCATCCATTTCACAAACACCACGAGCGCGACACACACACACACGCACGCACACACACACACGTGGAATAATACTCTGAAGAAACAATATAACAGGAGATTTGGCTGCCAATACATGCATACGCCGATCAGCCATAACGAAGGGAGGGTTAATTAAGGGCTGCTGCATTACATCCTATGGTGAACATGCAGCGGTCGTAATGTTATGGCTGGTGGGTGTGTATGCGATGAGGTGTCCATTCACGCAACAGCAAGCTTTTCTCCCAGAGGCTCCTCTGGGCGACGCTCCGATCCGGTGGAGCATCAACAGAAAGAGGAGGCCCCAAAGATTCATCCACGGCCATCGATTGGCTGCGCCGGTGAGTCAGGAGGCCTCCTCGGGGAGAAGACACCGAGACGAGATGAGGAGAATCAAGGGAAACGGGGATGAGCCGCGAGACGGTGCTTCGTTAGCTCACCTGGGTCGCAATTACTCGCGGCTCAGAAGAGCGTCCGTCTTCCTCGGCTCCCGTCAGGCGCTGCGGTGTGCAGGGAGAGGGGGCGGGGTCAGGCGGGAGGAGGTTGGACTTCATGCAGAGGCAGCAGATGCAGGAGGAAAAAAAAAAAAAACCCCACTGAATCAGCCCCTTCAAAGAAGGGCCGTATCCTCGGTTTTGGATGCGAGACTTGACAGCATGTTTATGAGGCTGGTAAACATCCACATACTTATTAATTCATAGCGTGAGAGGCTCAGATCATCAGACGAGCCAGCCGAGCTTGATGTGCATCACCTTTTAAGAAATGAGAAAGGGGGAGAAAAAAAGAAAACGGGTCAGGAGAGAGGGAACAAAGGTGGCGATTAGAATGAAGGCAGACAAGCGGCAGGAAAACAAATGATCCGAATCGACTCCATTACGTCCCAGTTCAAAGTGATTCTTTCCTGCCGCTGACTGACAGTAAATACCACGAGAGACCTGTAAGGTCAAAGGTGGATGAGTAATGACTAGCCGGCAACGCTTAACAAATGGATAATGGCTCCCTCTTCCCACCTTTCTCTTGATCTGATGGCTTTGCAAAGTAAAGCCCGGTAATGACACCAGTTTCATTCAGGCCGCGGTGGGAATTTCTTTGGGCTGTCTCGCATGATAATGACCGCTCGGCCAATTTCCTCCTCCGTTATCGAGCCCGAGTTCCATTTTTATCTGCGGCTTGAAACGTCTCCTCGCGGAGGCTTTGTTCACACCAAGGTGACTGCATTCTCAACCGCGGGCTCGAAGGTGCTGCTTTTACATCCCAAAACAGCTTCTCTGGCACTTAAGAGACTAAAAGAAATAATGGTTTTCCAGGAGAATAAAGCGAGCTTTCTTATGCCGCCATCCCTCCAACAAAGGGTGGGCCGTGCTTAATCACCGCGCGAGAATATGGAGATATGTGAGGAGCAGGAGGCGACCAATCGGAGGTTTCACCTGCTGAGACTGGAACAGCCACTGGGGCAACGCGATAATAAAGTGACACGATCCACCGGAAGAGGAGAAGAGGAAGGAAAAGAGTCCAGCGGAGAGGTTGATGGTTTAATTTCACTTCAAGTGCCTTAAATTCAAGCTGTGGAAAGCGAATGCCGAGCAAGCGTGCCCTTTGAGCAGCCAATCACGTCCCCCGATGATGGAGCCTAGTTACGATCGGCCAATCGTTGGACAGGTGCGTCGCTCTGTTGAACACAAGTCGCCGCTCCAAAGACAGCTTTTTATGCTCCGCGATGCAGACGGGGAGGACATTTGTTTAAAGAGAAGGACGGCTCAGCCTGATTAACTGTCTGAAATTCAAGGTCTGTTTTTTTTTTTTAATTTTCCCTGGTTTTTATGAAAAGTACAATTTGCGGCTTATATTCCGCATTCCGAACCAGTAGGGGGCAGCACATTACCCGGGATTTGTTGCATCCCCTTCTCAATTTAGCAGTCGGCTGTCGTCACAGACGAAATAATTAGTTTGTAGCTGAAGGTTGTTCCCAGCGAAGGCCGGCTGGTGATTGGCTGCCGCTGCCTCGTGATCCAGAGACTCGCGGTTGTCGGGCGAAAAGACTGCTAGTTTACGCTTCACGGCTTCCTGGTTCCGGGCCTGGCGAGCCCGGCGAGCCCAGTGTCCCTCATGCATCGGCTCGCTATCGCCTCAAGAGGAACCAGCTGATGTTACCATGCAGGACCGGCGGGCTCGAGCTCAGCCAGCATTAGCGGGGGGGAAGAAGAAGAAGAAGGAGGAGAAGGAGAAGAAGAAATAGAAGCAGCTGTTTTCCAGGTAGTCTGAGTGTCAGTGTGAAAACCTTTTAACGGTTCCTGTAGATCTGGTCTAAAAAATTCCACATATTCTGCGGCCATGTTGGATTTTTTTTCTTTTTTTCTTCCATAAAAATAGTGTTTGTGCTGTTGGGAGCAACCGAGATCAGCGAGGACACGAGTAACACCGGGAACGCCGCAACACACACACGCGCGCGCACACACACACACACAAACACACACGCAAGGTCACCAATTAAATATGTCTGAACAGGCTACATACGTTGCCTCTGTGTTAGCAAGTAGCTGTGGGAGACAGCCACAGTCATTGTCAGAGCTGGCGGCAGCCGTGTGTGTAGGTCTGCTCGTGCGTGTGTGTGTGTGTGTGTGTGTGTGTGTGTGTGTGTGTGTGCACGCTAGCAGTATCAGGTTCATGCAGGGGATGAATAGAAAATGTGATAAAAGCAACAAGTGTGACCCCACTTTGAACCAGGGCACGTTTATCTCTCAGACTGATAGAAGGAGGTTCGGAGAGGAGCCCCGGGAGGCCGAGCGAGAGAGGCCAGCCAATAAGCAGGGAGGGGCGGCGGCGGGGTGGGGGGGTGTTGGAGGGCGGCGTGGATGGGGAATGGGGGTGAAGCAGGCACCAAACAAAGCCTGGCATTATTTTAGTGTCCCCCACCGCCCTCCCTCCTCCTGTGGGAGACTTGGCTGAATGCGTCTCTCCAGGAGCAACAACTCAGTCAAGGCAACAGTGCTCAGCTATTCATTTATCTGAATAGCGAGCGGAACGAGGCCGAGAGGAGGAGAAGAATCAGATGAAGAATATGGGCCTCATGCATACGCTGACGATTCAATAGGTGGCTGAACTCTGGAGCCGCCGATCGCTTTGGAAAATGTCGATCGTGCTCAGGCCGGTTTGGACGTCAGAGGCAGGCGCGGAGCTGCGATCCCGCCGGTCGGCTCCTCGGGATTCCACGTCAAGAGCTTCCCTCCTCCCCCATCCTGCTCTCCTGCTCCTCCTCCTCCTCTGGAGCAAATTTGTTTTAACCTCCTGGCTCGGGCCGGCGTCTCCCCGGGCCTTCGGCGCTTCCTGCCTCGTCCGCCTCCCGCTGCTGCCTCCACGCGGCGTTTGCCGACTCGCACCGCGGGCCCACTCGCGCCGATATTAGAGACGACGAAGCCGCGGCGTTTACGCGACGTGCTGCGCGCTCCCCTCCGCGTCTCTCCGGCTTTATTGGAAGATCCCGTTTTTGTTGATTTTTGCGTCGCCTCTTTTAAAAAAAAATCCCTCCTCGCGCGCAGTTGTCAAACACGGCGCCGATTTTCCCAGGGTGACGCGTCGTTTAAAAAAAGCCCAGGTGAGGACTGCTGGATTAATCTCCTCTAGTTCGCCGGCTTCAAAGGCAGATTTTTATCAGTTATTTTCCAGCCGCCGCCGGCCATGTATTTAAGCAACATCACACTCGGTAGAAAGTTCCATCAGCTGCTGGAGGACTCCATAATGTCTGCTTCTGATGCTGCAGCCACTCCCGGGGGCGGGAGGGCTGGTGGTGGGGGTGGTGGAGACGGTGGGGATGGTGGGGGGGCTGCTGCTGCTGCTGCTGCTGCTGCACACTCATGCTGCAGCCCCCCCCCCCCCCCCCCCCCCCCCCCCCCCCCCCCCCTTCGCGGC
>CAAKHG010047234.1:0-12689 GCA_901007715.1 Dactylopterus volitans
TGTGGATTTTGACCCCGGATACAATTAATTTGTTCTTAGGTTTCAGTAATCCCATAATTTCTAAGCAATCTGAACAATAAGATCTGCAGCACTTTGTTTTTCTCCTCCATGCAGCTCAGCATGTCGTTTTCACAAACTTGCGTTACCCCCCCCGCGTTAATAAAGATGGGTTGCAGACTCAAAAAGATATTTTCCATTAAAATTCTGTATTAAAATTCAGTTCATCGAATCAGAATTAAAATAAAAAAAGACCTTTTTGCCTTTTGCTTGGACACCAAATCCTTTGCCAGTGTTTTGTCGCTCGACTCACGTGATGAGAGGAATCTGACTCCGCCCCCTCGGTGCCGAGCGCTGACTGCGAGTGCTGCGTGCCACTCCATGTTTCGAGGTGGAGAAAAAAAAATTCTGATACACTTGAGCATCATGATGTCTTATGATACTCTTATCAATTCTCAAAAGCACTGCTAACTTTTAAATTTATAATTCACCTGCAAAGAATTGTGAAATGTGGGTAATTTTTTGTAGTTTTTTTAAAGCAAAAGAATTCAAATGCCGATCTTATTGTTCAGATTGCATAAAAAAAACTCAACTTTTTTTATTCACATTTTATGCAGGCTTTTCATAAAATTCAATACAAAATTGCAATAAATAGCCTTGTTTCCACTGTTAAATTGAATATCATAATATGTAAAGTGTCAACAGATACAGCCAACATGTGACCCTGCTAAGCACTGACTGCAGTCTAGTATTTTGCACATCGAGATTATTTTTTTAATCTGATGAATGTGGAAGCTGATACATGAAAATTAGCTGAATATGTTAATTTGCAAGAAGAAAACCGTGGCTTTCAGCGAGCAAGTAATTTTAACTGCGCTGTGCCCAAACGCTGACTGCCATGACGAGCCTGATGTCAACAGCTTTCCAAATGTTGTCTTCAGCTCCTCTTTGGACACTTGTTTTCCAATAAAATGTCGGGAACGAAGTTGGCTCTGGAGAAAGATCGCGTCAGGCCTTCAGGCGAAAATGATTGAGCTGAAAACTCGCTCTTCTCGTCGCTCATCCTCTCTCCAAAGACTGGAGACTTCGGATCATTTGAAGCAGTATTTCAAGGCTGCGCCGTCGCTCTGTCCACCGCTTGGCCTGCGACCAGATTCCTGCGAGACATTTCACTGATGCGGCGGCCTCGATGAAAGCCAGCGGCGTGGCTCCGCGCTTTCACTTTGCCGCCGCGCTCCGCCTGCTTCTCGTCATCTTGGCAACAATTGCGCGCGGTTTGATTTATTCCCCCTCCGCGGGACGGCGTCGTAGAAGAGAGGACAGCCACTCTCGCTCATTCCCGTGCTCTGCTTCCTCAGACCTGCAGAGCTGCCTGATCTGCATCGCCTGTCGGATGCCGCGCACCCAGTCGGTCAGCACCGAGTCCTTCATCACCAAGCAGGACCCCACAGGTATCGCACCTCGCGCCGGTTTGACGCGGCAGGTCAGAAGTCGCTTGAATCTGATGTCATTCTAGTGATGTCGTTCTTTGCTTGAACAGTTGTTTTATTAAAGTGTGCATGAAGGCATCGGCGTTGAAGTGGACTGCAAGTCAGACAAAAACTTTTTGAGAGAGCAGGTCTCTTTTTTTTTAGGAAATGTTTCAATTTGCAAAAACCACACGAGTTTTTCTTGAGGGTCATAGTATGAAACCCTGAATGTGTTGAGGCTACCGCAGAATCCGTTTAGACTGATCTTTAGGGCATGTGTGTGTGTGTGTGTGGTACTCCTCTCCAGGGAAGATCATCTCCATAGAAACCAGTGCTTTGCGGGCGACAGGCCGGCCTGGCTGGGAGGACCTGGTCAGGAAGTGCATCTACGCTTTCTTTCAGCCGCAGGGCAAAGAGCCCTCCCACGCCAAGAAGCTGCTGCATGAGGGTGAGCAGCCACAATTGATTGTTCCGTTTTCCCTCCCAATAATCACTGACGTGCTCGCCGCCCGCTCTGTCACGGCTACCAAAGTTTCTGCGCCACCTCAGAGCCGTAGCAGGGAAGCAAATTCCCAAAAGAAAACTGTTAAAACATACTGTTAAAAGCTTAGTGTAAATTCTGTCATCCTCCGATTCTTACTATTATGCACATGTCATTTTAATATTGCTGAGGGCAGAAGAAAGCCGCTGCAGGAAAAACAGAACAATGGGAATAAGAGAAAACCGAGCTCCCGGCCGCCGCCGGTTGTGAAAAAAGCAGCAAACGCTCGCGTCTGAGACGCTCAAGAATCGGTCGTTTTCGCCGTTTCCTCCCCTGACTTCTGGATCCGGCTGAGTTTTGTCAATGAGCAAACACCCATCCCATTCCCATGACCATTCCAGCTGGGACTGAAGGCGGTTTGCTTAAGATCTGGCACAAATATCAGTTCAGGCAAATGAATTATTGATGAATTGTTTAGACTCTTGTGTCAAAGGTCAAGGTCATTGTGAACACCAAGAAGCATGTCTTTGGGCATACGCCGAAAGTCAGATGCTGATTACAACTACATTTTAGACAAATATTTAACAGGATGAAATGGTGACTTTTTTTTATACTCTTCACATATTTATTACAATTCATTCATAGTCTAATGTGGATGTTAACTGCATTTTGACTGTTTCACAGAGGCAAAAACAACCACGGGGCGGTAATTCTTGTTTGTTTTGTGTCCCAAAGTGAAAGTAGGAGTCTGTAGCCATGATAAGCTGAGCTATGATTCTCTTGTGTGTGTGCTTGCGCGTGTGTGTGTTATACGTACCACTGTCGTCACCTACGTTGTATTTACTGTGACACACTGAATGCAAAAGTATCACTTGAGGAAGAGCTGTTTGAGTCTGGATGCTCCACCGGGAGGGAAAAGCGGACCGCAAATGGAGGCTGTTTTTAAAAGCGTGCGCTCGCCTCCATCTCTTACTCTGTGTTTGTGTGTGTGTGTGTTTGTGTGTGCGCATTCTCCACAGTGATGACCCACGGCACGGCTATCAGCCCGCTGTACCATTTCACGCTAAGTGATGGCACCCCACTCAGTGCTCAGACCCGCTGCAAGTTCTGCTGCCCCCCAAACCCTGACGTACAGCCCTTCATTATGGGCATTCACACTATTGACAGGTACCGTGATGGACACACAAACACACACACACACACACACACACACACACAAATTAATGCACAGTTTGCCATAGTAGCATGGCTACACTTAAGCTATCTCATGCTTATAAGAAAGAATAATTGTGTAGCAGAGGTACTCTTATCTGTCATTGTTGATCGGTAGTACATGTCTCAAGAAATCATACCCAAAACATTTAAATAAGCTCAGTTTAAAAACAAAGCATTCCTGAAATATCAGTCCTCCGTGTGCATAATGAAAAGTAAATCCAAAGATTCCAAATTTAATATTGCATTTATGCACCGACTTATCCGCACTTCACTGGAGGCCAAAGCAAATGAAATAACAGAGTCGCGTAGAATTTTTTATCATATTTTTACACATCCTCAGAAGTGGCCCTCTTGAGTTTGTGTGCTGCGCGGTTCTGCCACGCGGTCCTCGCAGGTTCAAGTCTCTTTATGTTTCCCTCCTTCCTCCAGGGAACACAACACTGCTAGCTCTCAGGAAAACACTAACCCCAGCCTTCCACCAACCCTGGGCAGTCCTGCCCAGACCCCCTCCCGCTCCCCGGCCCTTGCTCCTGGCAGCAACTCGACCCAAGGCTCCGGCCTCCCCGCCTCGGGCCTGCACCCCAACAGCAGCAACGTCTCCACCCACGGACACAACCCCGCCACACCCGCAGGCTACCTGACACCCAATCGGACTTGTCCCCAACAGGTCAACAGCCCCTCTCCTTTAAGCAGCCCACTCACGGCCCCCCCTACCTCTTTTGTGTCGCCCAGGATGCCACGGGCCAGTCCTGGGTTAGGGGGAAGCCCCCGGGTACCAGGGAACCCTTTCTCTCCCTCCACACCAGGACTCCATTCTCCCGCTGGCGCTCTCAGCAGTGGAGGCAGCCTCAACAGGCAGCAGTCAGGCAGTGATGGCGGCGGCGGCGCCAGCGGTGGGTCATCGGGGTCCGCCTCCCTGTCCTCTCCTATCCCTCAGAGACAAGCCAGTACACCCACCGGCTCCTCAACTCGTCCTTCATCAGTAAAACCTCCAGATGGAGGAGAGGGAGGGGCGGAGGAGTCTGCTAAAGGCCCCCTTCCTTCTGCCTCCCAGCTGGGTAACCCCAGACTCAATCAGCTCCTGGATAGCAATGGGACAGGAGTCGAGTCTAACAACAGCAACACCAACAACAGCAACATCCATTGTACCTCATCACCTCACCCCAACCCCACTCCTGCCCCTCAGTGCCCCGCCTCCCACAGCACCCTAACGCAACGGCATAAGATCCTGCACCGGCTGCTCCAGGACAGCAGTCCCAACGGTGCCTCCGCCGTCACCGAGGACGGGATCAACAAAAGCGAAGTCGAGATCAAGAAGGAGCCGCCCGCCAGCCCGGCACTGACCGCAGCACCCAACAAGTCGAGCTCCAGAGAGCCACAGGACCACCAGTTGCTCCGTTTTCTGCTTGATACAGATGAGAAGGTGACCGTTGAATCTACCCTTTACGTTTCTAAACTCTCTGATGTCACGAAGCAAGTGATTGAGCAGGGCGATTTATTGCATACTGTAACTTCACGAGGACAGTCATCGTGGATTAAATGGTTGATTCAGTCAGTCACGCTGCTAAAACAAATGTTAAGGTTTGATTGTGAGTCTTGATTAATGTAAAAGCCAATAATCGTTATATGACCCCCTAAAAAAAAAAAAAAAAAAAAAAGTGACCGTGAACAATACTAACTGAAAGGTGGTCTGTTTTTGAAGGACTTGGGCGACCTGCCTCCTCCTTCTGCTCTCAGCCTGCAGACAGTCAGGGTAAAGGTGGAGAAGAGGGCCAGCGGGGAGGGGGCGGTTTGCACGGGGTCCGCCGTCGCGACGGGAGGCGCGTCCAAGCCCGGAGGAGTCTCCAGCTCCTCCTCCTCCTCCTGCATCAGCCCCAAATCAAGCCCTGCCGGGGAGAGCCGCAAAGACGGCCGAAGGGACAGCCGGGACTCCGCGGTACGGTTGCTGGCAGCGTCACGGTGATCTGTATTAATGAGGCGTTAATCATAATGTGTGTGCCCGGCCCCGATGAAAGCACGCGTTATCAATCCCGCATTCATTTTGCTTTACACGGGCGCTGTCAGAAGGAGTACCTCACAATTAAGCACTGGAATTTTCCTCTATTGAGCCTTGCTTCTGCATTGGCAGTTGCCTGACAGCCGTTGTAAATCATGTTGAATGTTTATTTTCTTGGACTTTGTCTCCAATGTAGGCTCAGCTACCAGCCCAGCCTTTGAAGCTCACTAGCCTTTGACCTTTTGTCTCTCCCCATCTCTCTTTCGCTGATCATCCACCCGCCTCCCCCACCCTCTCTTGCCCATTATTCCTTAATTCCCTTCTTTTTCACACCATTTACCCTTCCATCCTCCCTTTCTACATCTTCCTCATCTCTATCCCTTCTCAATTGTGTCTGCTTTACTCTTCTCTTTCCCACCCTCAGATGTCTGGTGGCCCTGTTGACATGGACCCTCTCACCCAGCTGCTGCCTGGCCTGAGAGGCCCAAGTGGGGCCAAGCAGTGCAGTGAGGATTCATCAACCCCTGGAGGAGGCCCCCTGCTCCAGTCTCCAGCCCCCCAGCCCCCAGCCCAGCTCCAGTCTCCTGTGCCTCAGCTCCAGTCCCCCCTGTCCCAGCCCCAGTCCCTTTCCCAGTTGCAGTCCCCGTCACCCCAGCTCAACTCGCCTTCCCCCCAGCTCAAACTGCAGTCACCCACTCAGCTCCAGCCCGGCGAAGCCAGCACTCCCCACAATGTAAATGTGAAGCGAGAGCCTCCTGGCACTCCTAACAGAGGTAAAGCTTCCAGTTTCGAGGAAAGGGGGCTTTAGGGGTTTTCACGTGCAGCATCCGTAGCTACTCGTGTCCATATTCTTACGTCAGGGTGCCTTGTAGTTTACTGTACTTGCACACTATCTGTCTGTGTGCCCCCTTGTGGCTCATAGGAAGCATGGCAGTGTGAAATGAAGCCAGAGTTATGTGGCCTCTGCATCAGCACTCCTCCCTCTTGGTTTGTGCGTGCGGGGGTGTACCTGACTGCGAGGCTTCAGCGAATCATCTGTGTATCCGACTGTGCGTTTCTCCCAGGGTTCAGTGACGGCGGCCCCCCTTCTGGTTGCAGCCTCCAGAGTCAGTCGCCTTTTGATTTCTGCAGTCCCCCGACTCCAAACCAGACGCAGGCCCAGGGACAGGGAGACCCTTTCCAGACCCCCAAAGACAGCAGCCCCTTCCCAGAGGCGGAAATCATCAACCCATTCAGTTTAAGCACTGGTACGCAAACAAAACCCAATACTGTCATTTTGTCCCCCGTTAGTCACTGGAAATGATGGTGAATATCATCTTTTGACAACAAGTGGATCCCGTTTCTTTGGTCAGACGTGAATTCTGTGTCGGAACGGCTGAAAATGGCTGTGGAGCTTCCAAGAGTAATTCGACACAAGGTCTTATGTTGCAGAAAACATTGTTGGGTTGACCTCTATCGGTTGGTAGCTTAAACCCTGTCACACATCTTAGCAACCCCGACGTCACTGCTGGGGATACATGAGGCCACGGAGAAAATGTCTCAGTCTCTCCCGCCATTATTGACATCATTTGAGCTTTGTTTGTTGGTCCTCACGTTTCTTCAGCCACATTTTTTTTCATTCACGAGCTTATTTTCTTTCTGCCGGGTTTTTTTTTCCATAGATATACAACAAGTGGTTCAATTATTTCTCTACTTTTTTTTTTTAAATACTGCAAGTCAGCACATGGATTTTTCGATGCATAGTTTATTTCTTTAAATTTCAATGTTTTTTTTTTAAATGTTTAAATTATTTTCTTGGAAACTGTGTCAACGTTTCAGGCCTGACCAAGATGGATCTGGCAGACTCGCAGTTCCAGCCTCTCGCTCTGTCTGACCCATTGTCCTTTGATGGTCTTGGAACCCCTTTACAAGCTCCCTTGGCATCGCAGCAAGAGTGCGTATCATTGCGATCTCAAGGCGCCCAGTATTAGAAGTTCTCCTGGAAACTGCACTGTAACACCGTGTCGTTCTGCTTGAGCAGGCAGTGTGTGCCGTGCACGCTGGATGAGGTGCTGGGCCCGCCGACCACGCCGGAGGGCCGAAACGATGAGAAGGCTCTACTGGAGCAGCTGGTCTCCTTCCTAAGTGGCACAGACGAGAGTGAACTGGCGGAGCTGGACAAGGCCCTGGGTATCGACAAACTGGTACAGGTGAGCACCCGAGGAAGACTTGAATACTTAAAATAATGAGCATTGTTAAATAAGTCCGCTGGCCTCTTAGACCACCAACTGCTGGATCCTTTAAGTGAAATGGGAAGTGTTCCCACTTTTCATGGTATATTTTATAGTGATGCCCAGCAGTCAGGGTCAGGGGTAGCCCGTCAAAAACTCAGTGAGAATGCATCTGGAGGTAGTTATTTCTCTCTTCAGTTGGTCAAATGGTCCTTCTCTTTCCCCAGGGTGGCTGTTTTGACCCTCTGCCTCAAAACTTCCCAACCCAGCAACCAACTGCCACTCCAGTCTCCATGGATGCCAAACTGCCCACCTACCCTTCCCAGTTCACGCCAGCTCCGCAAGCCCAGTTCCCTGCAGAGCTGGCCACCGTGGGGCCACAGGGTCTGGGGTTTGGGGCCGCCCGAGGGGCCTTCCCCGGTGGGACGGCGGGCATCGGCCTGAGGCCAGGCATGACCAGGCCGCAGGGCATCGGCACCCAACTCCGGCTGCCGCCCAACCAACTGCGGCTGCAGCTGCAGCAGAGACTTCAGGGCCCACAGCAGGTGAGGACAAAGACATAGCACTGTATCTACATTATTTATGTGAATTTAACTTTATTAAAGGTCCATTCTCATTAGAAAATACAGCATGACGCTCCAGTTTGATGGTAAACCTTCTTCTGTTTTACTTCTGTGCCCAGTTACCTGCGTAGTGTACTGTGAAGCCTCGTACAGAAATTGCAGATGCAACAGAAACCGCTGCTAATATATTATTAACTATTACTGGCATATATCATCTATAGTTGTGTGATTGCTCATAACATGACTGTGGTTTTTCTTCTACATTAATTTGAAGCTTTCGGTCAAAGGTTGCCAGTGTTGATTGGCAACTTAACGTTCAACTTCTCTCTCCTGCCCCCATCATCATCATCATCCTCCCTTTTTCAACCACCCTCTGACCTCTTGTTTTATTTCCTTCCTCGTTCTTTCCGTCTCAGCTCCAGAACAGACTGGCGAGCATGAATCCATTTCCAGGAGTAGCCCAGCATCTGAACATGGGGCTTCGTCAGGGGGTCCAGCCACAGATTCCCTCACAAGTGAGTCGCAGTGGCTGTAAATGCGGGCAAAATGGACGCTGTCTTGTCTCTGTTTCTCAATGCTAGGCTCGCTCCCTGTGACGGCTTCATAATAAAAGTCAGTTCAATGTCTTTAAGTATTTAGCAGCGCTTATTCATGAAATGCCACCACCAACAATTAGGTAATAATACTGCAAATGCTGCCATCAGTGGTCATCAACTTAGTCACCATTGTGTTACTTCATTTAGTGACTTACCAGAAAGATTATGAACTTCAGTTGAAGGTTGTTTTGATTTTTGTTTGGACTTGTAGACTTGCGTAGTGAAGCCAACCACCCGGGATAATGGCGCAATAATACAAGTGGCGTAGAAAATCCTCAGATAATCATATTTTAGCGTTATGATGCGGACAAGTGAATCACAGTCTCTCACCCGTTTGTCTCCTCTCAGCAGCCTCCGCTGAATGCCCAGATGCTGGCGCAGCGTCAGAGGGAGCTCTACAGCATCCAGCACCGCCAGCGCCAGCTTATCCAGCAGAGGTTCATGCTGATGAGACAGAACATAGCAGGCACCCCAACCGGAGCTGTGGGGTCCATTGGAACTGCCAGGGTCCCAAAGGGGGCCCCGACCGCGCCTCAGCAGCAGCAGCAGCAGCAACAGCAGCAGCAGCAGCAGCAACAACAGCAGCAGCAGCAGCAGCAGCAGCAGCCGTCGCAGCAGTTCAACTTCCCAGCAGGGTACAACCCAATGACGGGAAACCCTCCTACCTCACCAAGTCACTTCAGCAGCCCCATGTCGGGGGCCCCTCTGGACAACAAGCTGGCCGGCAGAGTTCCCCTGAATAACCAGACGTTGATGAGTGGCGTTCAGGGCCAGTTCAGCAGCACCGTGAACTCGTCATTACAGCAGGGCCTGTTTCAGCAGTTCGGAGGGTCTGGTGAGTTCAAGGAAACGTGCCCCAGAAAGGCTGAAATTCAGGCGCTCTTGCAGATGAGTTTGTTTTGATACTGCCCCTGTGACAGGTTTGCTCAGGAGGTGTTACTTTCGTGCGGCATCCGCATTTCGACTTTCCAGTAAACACCGGCAGCGACATGAATCAAGGAGCACGCTCCTAAACGAGTGACGATACTAGACATGGGTGACGTGCGAGGACGCCAAAATCTGTGAAATCCACCCAGAAAAAAAGGCCTCAAAATGTGCCTCTGCGCCTCCTCAAGCTGGAAACAGAAAATTGACCTCTGACGCTTAGTGATAACAGTGATAAAAGTTTAACTAAACATCTGAACTCCCATGCTTACATGCTGACGCCGTGCTGTTAACTAAACCAAACTTCTTGTGTCGCAGCGATGGTCCAGCAAGATCCATCTTTCCCTCCTGAAATCAGCCCCACCAGCCCCTTGTTGTCACCTCAGAACCCCACCCCCCAGAGTCCTCTGCTCCAGCAAGCCCCGCCTCCTGGCTACCAGTCACCAGACATGAAGAGCTGGCAACAGACGGGAATCGGCAGCAACAGGTCAGTGCGCAAAGGTGGAGGTCCGCGTGAAGCCCCCCCCTCCCCCCCGACTCGGCGACGGCCGCCGCTGTGTTCACGTGTCTGATTGAGAGTGTTGTGTGTCGTCTGTGTCTCCGCGCCGCAGCCTGTTCAGCCCGTCGGGGCAGAGTGCAGGACAGACCTTTGGCCAGCAGGGGGTTTACAACAACATGAGCATCACGGTTTCCATGGCCGGGGGCTCGGGTGGCGTCGGCTCATTACCTCCCATGGGGCAGCCCGTCGGCATGAGCAACAGTAACCTCAGCAACGTCGGTTCGGTGTGTAGCGACCAGCAGGTGAGTGGCTCTGAGCCCGAGGAGACGTTAATTTCCCTGAAGGGCATCTTGTTAGGAAGCTTACGGGAGAAGGAAAGCGTTTCCCAGAACTCTGTGCTCTTAGCGCCCCCTGTAACGCTTTATGCCGTCATAAAGACATTTGGTTTTCATGTTTTGTAAAGTGATAAAGTGTTGCAGTCTGAATCCAAGTCATTCTTCCAATTAGTGTTTTGTTTGTTTGTTTGTTTTTTACCTTGACTGCTTATTCTCAGCGTCACTGCTTTCTGTCCCGGTTTATCGAACAGCCGGTTGCTCCTTCTCAGACTTTGGTAGATTTGGGGGTCTGAAAAGTGAAGCCAATGCAGACTTGCTGTCAAGCTGCGTTCTTTCTGATTGCCAGCAGGGGGCAGCCTTAGTGGTCATAAGGGGAAATCCAGTTCCATAGTCACAGATCAACCATAAGAACATGACCACCGACAGGTGAAGTGAATAAGACTGATTACCTGGCCGCCATGGCAGCTGTCAGTGGGTGGGATAGATTAGGTGGATGTGGGAGGAACAGGAAAAATGGGCAAGCACAAGGATGACAAGGGGCAAATTGTGATGTCCAGACTGGGTCAGAACATCTCCAGAACTGCAGCTCTTGTGGGGCGTCCGTGGTCTGCGGTGGTCAGGACCTATCAAAAGTGGTCCAAGGAAATAGAAGAGGTGAACTGGTGACGGATCCATGGAGGCTCCACCTGACAACCTCACTGACTTACAGGACCTGCTGCTGACATCTTGGTGCCACATACCACAGCAACACCTTCAGAGGTCTAGTGGAGTCCAGGCCTGCGCGGGTCAGGACTGCTTTGGTAGCAAATGGGGGACCTACACAATATTAGACAGGTGGTCGTAATGTTATGGCTGATGGGTGTATGAGATCATGGTTCTACTGTCACCAGTGGTTAAAATGGGTTAACAGGGGAACACATTCTTTTTTGGGGGGTTATTCTTGGTGAAGAGTCGTGGTTCATTAAACTCCCAAGAAGTCTTTTGGTTCTTAAGCTTTTTGAAAGCCGAGGGTCCGGCAGACGTGAAGCCGAGGCGCCCACATAAAGAGCGACCCCCCTCCCGCGGGTCCCCGTGTCACCGGTGCCTCTGTCCTCCGCAGGTTCAGCCGGTTCAGCAGGTTCAGGTGTTCGCCGACGTCCAGTGCACGGTGAACCTGGTTGGCAGCGACTCCTACCTGAACCAGAGCTCCATCGGAGCCGGAGCCTCCCAGAAGGGCACCACCGCGCCGCAGGGCTCCCAGAACAACCAGGCCCAGCAGAAGAGCCTCCTCCAGCAGCTGCTCACGGAGTGACACCCTCTCTCCCTCCTCCTCCACCACCCCCACCTACCCCCCATGCCCCCATCCACTTCCGCTCTCCTGCTCCCTCTACTTTCCACTTGTACGCCTCCTCCCCCCCGCCGGAGGTCGGTGCACCAGACCCATTGCTGTCTCTGTCTCACCTTTTGGATGGATGGAAGGACGGATGGACGGACGTTTGGACGGCCACAGAGCAGGTTCGGAGAGGTCTGGCTGTCGGTGGAGTTTCACAGCCTAACCACTTCTGGAAGGGGGGGTTGATTGGGGAGGGGGTGTTCGGGGGTTGGTTTTGTTTTTGTTTGTTTTTTTGTTTTGTTTTTTTGAAACCGCCCAGTACTTTAAAAGAAAAGACTCAAGTCAGAAGGAGCAGCAGTGTATTTAAACCTGCCTGTCTAATCTGTCTGACAACCTGTCTGTCTGCCTCAGCCTATTAAAGGCAGTGTTGTCTTGCTGCTCATTCCTTGGTGACCTACTTCCTGCTTCCTGACCCAAGAAAACAACATTGCACATCATTGTAGATTTGCCAAGTTGTCGTCACTGTCAAATCAGGGCCGGCTTCCTTTCGTGTTCTTTTTCTGATCGGGGCGGCGTCTGTCGCGCCGTCGCAGCAGTGCATCTTGGGAGCATGGGCCGCAGCGTACAGCTGCGCTCAGCGTTTTTTTTTTTTTTTGTTTGTTTTTTGTTGATGTTGGTTTTTTGTGTGTGTGTATGTGTGTGGGAGTACCTCACACAGCAACACCTCTGGCTTTTTTTTTCCTTTTTTTTTAATTTTTATTTTTTCATTTGTTTATGTTTTCCTCTACTTGTCTCTCAGCGATGTGGGAATGTTAAGGTTTCAGACCTCTGTGGCATTGTGGGATAGAAGCTCAGTATCAGCTGGTTCTGTGACTGTCTCTCTCTATCAGCTACAGTGCCTGGTGGAAGTTTGAGTTTTTCCCGAGCTCTGCTTCTTCTTCCACACACTATTCTATTACGTCTTCTATTTTATTATTGTTTTTTTTTTTGTTGAATTGTCTTTTTTTTTTTTGTTTAAAAAAAAAAAATCTTCTGCTCTCACCGTCATCATCATCGTCAAACTTCATGATCATCAGAACAAGCTTTGACAAC
>CAAKHG010047244.1:0-10000 GCA_901007715.1 Dactylopterus volitans
ACACAGTTGTCTCTCTGTCTCCTATTTATATGCAATGACACTGTGTGTCTTAGTGCATGTTGTTCACCGGGTCAAGTGGTGCTTCTCTTAATCTTGGGACTTTGTGTGTGTGTGTTTGAATGACTGATACTTCCATAATCAATTCCTTGCAAAGGCAGTCATTTCTAAGTTAATAACAGTAAGCAATTACTTTTGTACTTATTGCTAATTATTTTCAAAGAATTGTACATGTACTAAGACATCATACTCGCTGTTCATGTGCTTTACAGTACAGCGTTGACAGCTAGCTGATGGTTAATTTTGATCAGTAAACACCACTGCATGTAAATTAAAACATGCTGAGGACGACAATAAAAACACACACACAGTCCCATAAAAATTAATAAGCTTGTATGGAGAAAATTAAGTCACGAGTAGAAAAATGCAGCCTCTTAAAACATTTATGTAGAGTACATTATGTTTGCTTAACTGCTAACGCATACTGAAAAACGGAAACCATAACCATATATATATATGAGTATGCATTATCCATGATCCAGTATTTGCTCATTGTCTTATGTGCACCATATAAACGGTCAAATTAATAACTTACAACTGTTGTCAAATAGTCTTTGGAATGGAAGTTTTTCTTGGTTGCATGTTTCAGTAAGTTGAAAATATGTTTTTGGGTTTTTTTGGACTGTTAGTTGGTCATAACAAGGGCGTTGAAGCGGCCACAGTGGGCTCCGGGAAGTTGTGAACATCAGCATCAGTTAAAGTTGGCAATTAATAGTCAGTCGCTCGTATCATTGTTGACTCTGATGGTGGATTATTTGCAGAGCACCGCGACGTCATCTTATGTCTCAGTGAAATCTGAGCTCGGCCATGGAACCGCGTTTGTCTACAGCGGTCGTTTTCTTTTTGTGACTCGACCTTTTTAGATACTCAGAAATTTATATACAGTGTCTATTCTCATATGTTTAGATGCCAACAGCCTTTTTGATGACTTTTATCATCACAAAGCTTAAGTCAGAGTCGCTGTGCGTGGGCGCCCGCGGGTCATGACCACATCGTGGCAGTTGTGAACGACTTGGCGAAGCTTTGGCCTCGCGCCGCCGGCGCAGACGAAAATTACATATGGAAAATTTAGCGCGCTGTTCCAGCCTTCCTACTTTGTGTGCGATTGTCAGGCGACCTTGCGACGTCAGTTCATTCTCCCAGCGTGAGCGTCGCCCGAGGAGGAATGGGAATAGGTGAGCCGCCCCGTTAGGGTGTCTGGTATTTAATCATGTGTTTACAATAATGGCGACACACCAGGATACACGCTGGGACGTTAAATCACTGTCGAGCGAGGAGGAGGCTGTGCCCGCCGGAGACGAGCTCCTCACTGATAAAGAGCAAGCTGTTAAATGGGAGTGCGTTAAGTTTGCAAATGCGGAGAGTGACAGCAGCTTGGAGGGAAAATTAGAAATTTTATCAGTAAGAGAGCGTTAACTTCGCAAGTGAAAAGGGCAGCGGGGAGAGAGGCAGCCAGAGGAAGCATCTATGGGAAATCAATAAGCAGCAAACTGCCATTCTGACAGCCAGGCCGCTTCACTACCACCGGGGCTATTTGTTTGTGTGTGCCGCTGCGTGTCTGTGCGTGGGAACTAATCTGACCATAAACGGATTGCGGCCGTCCAGTCAAGTACCACCGCCTCATTGGAGCGCGTGCGTTCGCGTGCTAGCGAAAACGGCGGCGCGCACTTGAGCCCTAATGAAGGAATTCTCAGGTTCAAGCTTCTTTTTAGCTGTGACAGGATTTTCCGCAGCAGACACATTAAAGCCTGACTGACACTGGAGCGGAACTTAAAAAAAAAAAAAAAGGGGCCCAAAAATGTTTTTGAGTATTTCTGATAAATGGCTTAGAATTGAGTGCAAGTTCTAAATTTTTATATCAAACATGAAACTTAATTATGCATCAATACCGCTAAAGCTCGCCACGCAGACCCACAAGACCATGTACCTTGTGCATGTTGTGCATCCCACAGTCAAAGTCTTCTAGCCAAATCTCCCAAATTAGGCTTTTACTTTGAGCAATCGGCTCCAAGCTCGCAACGCACCCACCAGCGTTCAACAGTTAAAGACGATAACCTGCTGCTGGTAAAAAAAATAGTCCGAACCCCTTATTTGCAGATTGATTCTGCTGCTGGATCAGAGCAGAGCGCGGCCGAACGCTGGTCCAGCTGAACAGCCGTTTCATTCTGAATGTGTTTAAAATAAAAACAAGATTTGTTCCCGGCGTTGACATTTGCAGTTGACACAAGCCTGACAAGTGGGATTTATTTTTGTCTTGTATCACCGTCACAATGTCCAACAAAAATGTGTCAGTATAATATGCGGCTTCCCTGTGAATTGATTGAGGCCCTGGGATGAAAAGCGTGTGTGTATGCGTGGAAATAGAACTGGGGGAGGGGTTACTTGTGGGTTAAAGAGCTTTTGGATTAGTAGCTTTGGGTGTTGTATTGCAAATACCCTCCTTTTCTGTCTATTGCTCTTTTTATTGTTCTCTCTCCCTCTGTCTCTCTCTCTCTCTCACACACACACACACACATGCACACGCATTGTATTTCTCTCTCTGCTCTTTCTCATTCTGTCTTATTCGTTCCTGCCTTATATGGCACTGAACATGTGGGGGGTGCAAACGAGGCCGACCAAGATGATATCTGATGCTTGAATTGTGCTGATGCAGCAGCACCTCGATCAAAGCGATTCACGCGCGCGCGCACACGCAACAAACACGCGCACGCACACACACACACACACGCAGCACAGAGTACATGCATATACATGTCCACTTGTTTGCACGGTGGCTGGAAAAGAACGAACCAGCGAGCAACACACTTGCAGATCGACATGAACAGATCTGACGCTCAAATACATACAGTAGCACTGTGCATAAATTTGAATGCCTCGCTTTGTCCTGCCCGAGGCGTCAGAGAGACGGGCGACCATGTACAGTATTATCTCCGTTCAAAGTCGTTTTGCTCTCCTCGAGGGATTCCATCTTAGGGCTCCCTAATTTATTTTATGTATTCACCCCGGGAGATGCTCGCCATCTGGGAAAAATTATGGCTCATCTGTCTACACTTACTTAAGAATAGTTAAGGCTCATTATTGTCAGCTTTATTTTATTTTTGCTTTTTCCGGGAGAGGACTCATCAGTTTGGTTTTCCTTGTTTCTTTTTCGTGACGATCGATAATGCAAGCAATCGGATAGAAATAGTGTTTCGGTGTAAGCCCTCTGGAGTTGTGCTGTTATCATTTATTTGTTTTGACAGACTCTGGAGCATAACAGCATCTCCTGCTGCCTATTTTCCCCCATTGCTCCTTCCCTCTGCTGTGCTTGACCCGAGCTGTTGTCGTTCCAAAGACCTCAGTCAATGAAAAGTGAGTGAGGAGTCTCTTTGGCGGTTGACAGGGGGCTCGAGAACTGATTTTGAGGCAGAATTTTGAAATATATTTACGTCTTTTACATTATATGCGTCACCTCGTCTGCCCAAGGACCCTAACCTGGGTAAGTCCAGACAGTGTCGCCGCCTGCGTGTGTCCGATCTTCTCATTGTCGTTTTCTCTCTCCGCCTGTCCCCTCTCCCTCTGTCACACCGACCAGATGAGAAAGAGAAAGCCAAGGTCAATTCGGACGAGCTGCAAATCAAAAAAGTCAAGAAGAAGAAGAAGAAGAAACACAAAGAGGGGGAGAAACACAAACGGGTGAAGATGTACCACCGCTCGTGCCAAACGGTGTGTGCCGGCCTGCTTCTCCTCCCTTCCTCCCCTCCGCCCACCAGTCCGGCAAACAACTCCTCCTTGTCGCCGTTCAAATCCCCACTACCGGTTTATCCCAACAACAAGACCGCACACCTCCTCCCATCCTCACCTCCCCTGCCCTCCCCGTCCCTCCTGAACTCCGCTATCCTCAACTCTCCTTTAACCTCCGTCAAGACCTCGCAACCCTCTCCAAGCAAACACCAGCCACATTGCACCTACCCTGGCATGGCGGGCCTGGAGTTTGCCTCATACATCCACATCGAGAACCAGCCTAACGGGGGCGCCCTGGTGGCCCACGCCTACACCTCCCAGCTCTCCGCGCTCTCCATGGGGCAGAGGCAGAGGTTCGCCCAGGAGTTTGTCACTCTGGCGTTCAGCGAGGACTCATCCCAGGCACGTCACCCAGCAGCTAACGATCGGATCGCTCCAAACTCAATAAATTCTTGATATAAATGCAACAGCACTGACTTTTATTTCTCTTCTGCCTCTCTCTTTTTTTCCCAGGCGGCCCATTACGTCATGGGCATCGTCCACGGAGAGGCGAGCTACTTGCCCGACTTCTTGGACTACTTTTCGACCAAGTATGCATCAGCCCCCGTCAAAATGGAAATACTGGGGAAGAAGGACATAGAAACGACCACGATGGCTAATTTCTACTCTCAGGTCAGTCACGTGCGCGGAAGCAAATGGAAAAGATGGAGAAGGCAGCACGTGGGTGGGTGAGATATGCACAGTTTGTGGGTGCAGATATGCTAAATCAAGACATTGCACGTTTGTTTTTTTTTTAAGATTTTGGTAATTCAGTTAATGTAGCTGCGAACGCAGAGAGCACATAAGCAGATGGTGAGGTTTCAGATATGAAAGATGGGGGCGGGGTGGGGAGCAAGCGTATATCTTACTTCCTGTTTTCTACATATAATACCAGCTCATCACAGACCTGCCCATGAACACAAGACCGCAGTCTTTTCCTGACTGTTACATTTTTTGTGATTTGTGCAATCGGAGGGCCAAGAGGACACCAAAACAAGACGAGGCATGTTCTTATGGGGTCATGTGATGTTGATGGTATGATACAGTCCACATAGCGTTTTTTGTTTTAAAACAGATGTCCGTCCCATTCTTGTGAACGCGATATCTTGGGAGTGCCTGGAGGGGAAAGTCTATAAATATGGCAGAAACGTCAACTTTGGCTCAGGGATGAACCCTGATGACAGTCTGATCATGGCAAACTTTCTGGAAATATGTTTCCCTTGATTTATTCCATTTTTATGAAAGCAATACAGTGAGATCCATATGTATTTGGGCACAATTTTTGCTTCTTTACAATAACCCAGTGTGTTGGAAATGAACCAGTCAAGATGTGATTTAAGCATAGACTCTTAGAATTGTAAAAACTATATAGGCATTACAGTTTTACAATTGTTACATTGTCGCTTATATTCATTGGCTCAAAAGCAATTGGACAAACGGGCATAACAATGAATACCAGGATTGCTTTTAATATTTGATGAAAATCTTTCCATTCAATGACTGCCTGAAGCCTGGAGCCCTCTGGAGTTTCCTCCCTGGAGAAGCTTTGCCAGGCCTTTACTGCAGCCACCTTCAGTTGCTGCTTGCCTTTGCTTGTTTCTGCCCTTAGTTTTATCTTCAGTAATTTAAAAATGGCTGTGTTGGATTGAGATGTGGTGACTGACCTCGCCACTGAGGAATATCCCAGAGGTAAAATTATAGAGGGAAAATTGTGTCAAATACTTTCCAAACACTGATGGACCTAACAGTGTATCTGGTACTCCTGGTGGGTATTTCAGATTTGGCAATGATGTCCACAAGGACCCAAGGATGTACTCATTCAGTTCTGGCGCTAAGGGGGTCAACGTTCAAGTTCCACATGGATAATGGAAAGAAGTGATTAGAAGGTCAGAGGTAAAGGTCACTGCGACTGCTCAGTTTTTGGTATAACTCCTTCACCGATTATGATAACCTTTCACTCAAATGTCTAATTGGACGAGACGAGGAAGTGGTGACATTTTGCACTCACCATGTTTAATACAATTCTTTCAAAGTCTTCACTACAGATATTATGGGCAGAAACTGCCACTTGACAGGTCGGTGGCAGGCATTCAACCGCGAAGCAGTAATTCTAGTTGTTATCGTTATTTTCAGCCACACACAGGAAGAGGTGGAGGCCCTCTTTACTCTTTTTCATTAGAACACACACTGACAGCCGCAAACACAAGCAAATACACACCTGTGCTGCTGTTCGAAAGGTGTCATGTTTCTGTGGGCTCTGGTGTCCTTTTCAGTTTAGCCGTCATCACAGTTAGCGAGCTGCATTTTGGATTTGGATGCTGTAGTTCTGCGTTTGTTGATGGTTTTTTATAAATCAAGTAATGTTGCACCTGTCTGCGCATCTAGATGCAGTTATACACAAAGATAATTTAAAAAAAAATTAAAAGATAAAATGGTATTAAACGATGTCTGATTTCAGTTATTACACAGGAAAGAGTGTAAACCCACAGGTAGCTTGGCCTGACCCCTGGGGCAAAGTGAAGACTTCCACCTCTCTGCAAGACACACACATACTTCATTCACTGAAACATTTATGTAAATACATTTCCATACCACATACCGCTATAGCGAGTGGATATGTGAGTATTTTCGCTTCCTTGTACTGTGCGTAAGTGTGTTTGACTGCTTTTTGTGTGTTCAGAACATCAATGTCTGCCGCACTTTATCCTCTCAGTAAAGATTTGTGATGAAAGAAGGTTGACGGGGAAGGATATTAGATGGGGAAGGAGGATAAGAAACTCAGGAGATGATGAATATGAGTTGGGTTGATGGCGAGGAAGATGGATTAGGATACAAGTGGAGGGAGAGGATGAAGGGACACTGGGAGATGGAGGCTTGTTTGAAGGAAGAGACTTGACGACTGCCTTGTGCACATAAAAAGCCGTATAATTGTGGTTTTATTGCGATGAAAGGGTACCCGCGCACTTGAATCAAAGCTGCCTTTTATTTTTAAAATTCTTGCCTGAGGAAGACATGGAGTTGGTTGGGGCTTTGATATAGTACAGCTCGCATTAATTGATTTTTCTTCTTTTGCATCCAGCACCTGTTCCACTGAGGTTTTGTGGATTGTGTAGATGACTACGCTGACTTACTGTTGTGCTTTTTAACCAGCTGGTCGAAGCATCTGCCTCCATCTGTCCGACGTTAAACAGCCTTTTGTACCGACGTCTGATTTCTCCGATTGAATGACAACACGAGCTGCGATGGCAGAACTGTGTGCAGTGTCCTCCGGCAGATGGGAAGTGCTCTCACTTCATCGAACACGGCAAAGTTTAACGAGAGCAAAGAACTAACGAGGGAAGCAGCCATATATCTAGCAATTGGCTAGATAGGAAAATATATATATAAAAGGCAGAGAACATGTAGTTGATTTAATAAAGTGGTCAAGAGGTAGAGACGGCGAGAAGTGAAGTTCTCGATGTAACAGATGGGTTGGGAGTCAAACTACTTGAAAAAAAAAAAAAGGTCTTACATTTTTAAAGCGGATGTACAGAAGCAGCTGTAGTCGGGTGCCTCTGAACCACAGGTCAACATACTACGCAGCCTTTTGAAGCCAACAGGAAAAGCAAGATGTGTGTGTGTGTGTGTGTGCGTGTGTGTGTGTGTGTTGCTTGCGTTTCTGTGCAGTGCCTCCTCCGTAAAGCACTGACACATCCCGATCTCTTCATTTAGAGCTGCCCCATGTCAACATTCACTAATGAAAAGCCTTTTGGTGCCCGATCACCTCCTTAATAGCTTTGTATTTAGATACTTCTCTTTTCTCACGAAGTGCAGGCCACACCAGCAACCGCAGTGCGCGCGTGTGTGTTTATATGAATGCGTCCTTCCTCTTCTGGCTGTTTTTCTTTTTCCCTATTATAAAATATTCATGACGTTATTCTGTGTGTTTCCCCAGACGTCTGTTCCATGCATGAGTCTGGATATATAGTGTTCGATCCAGCTAGTAAACGAGTGAATCAAAACATCTAAAAACATTCTTTGTCTCTTGAGTTTTCTTCCGCAAACGTGAGCTGCCCCTTTAAGAGTAGTGTACCTTGCAGGGCTAACGTCATTGTCCACTAGTCCTGTTAATTTTTTTTCCCCCTGCCTTCTAGCTCTCAGCAGTGACCTTGGGAACTAGATATACAGTCTACACCCAGATGTGTGTGCGCGCGCGTGTGTGTATGTACATTCATGAGTGTACACAGGTGTACACACACATACAGTAGATTGTCTGTCTCCAGCTGTCCTCTCCATCTTTTCCCCTCTCTGTGTTAACTGGGTCTCTTTTATCCCTCTGCTCTTTATGTTGCTGGATGGCTTTTTTTTATGTGGTGTGTGTGTGCGCGCGCGTGCGTGTGTGCGCGCGCAGATGTATGAGAAATAAAGGAAATAAATATGAAATGTGTGCCCACTTGCAGTGTTTTATGTCTGATGTGTGCGCGTGTGTGCATGCATGCGGTCATTTTCTTCTCATTTTCTTGCCTCCCTGTGACTAACTTGCATGCGATGATGAATAGTGTGCGACTGTGTTTTTGATGATCAAAGTGGCGGCGTTGCTGCTCGCGTTGTGTGTCGGTGTGTGTTCAATTCGCTACCTGACTGAAGGCGCTTTCAGGGGTGGGAAGGATTATAGAAGATTACAGAACTCCCATTTTTCTCAGGGCGAAACAAAGCCCGTCGGTCAATACGCGACGTGAGTGGACGGTGAGCTAATTTGGTTCTTCCTGTTAGGTTATCGGGTATAATAAAGTAGCTACAGCACGAGAAGGACCATTCAAGGCTGCGCAGCGGAATGGCTGACTGAGTTTGATTCATGTCTTAAGAGCATCCGCAACGATCCCCCACGTTTACCAGCCCGCTAATTTTTCTCTCTCCGCGCCGTCAACAGCTGTGGTTGGAGGCTTCGTGTTATGGGATCGTCCATCTGTTCCATTCTTGTTAATGTGATATCGCTGGGACGCCTGGAGGCAAAGTCTCCACATTTGGCAGAGATGTCCGCTCGAGCTCCAGGACGAGCCGTTTTCGACTTTGTTGGTCAAAGGTCAAGGTCACTTTGACCTGCATCGCTCTTGTTGACGTGATGTTTCAGGGGGAGCCTGGAGTGAGTTTGTTTAGGTTTGACACAAATGTCAGTTCAGGTTTAATTAGGCCCAATAAGTATTGTGGTTGGAGGGGTCAAATGTCAAATTTGCATTAACACGATATTCTCAAGTTTTTTTCAAATTCGTTAAAAAACATCCACCTCGACTCATTAGAGGGCTAAAGGTCAAAGTCGGTGTGATGTCTTTTTTTTTTTTTTTTTTTGGCTGATTATGGCAGACCTTCAGACGAATGTCGAACTCGATGAAATAATTAAGTGATGCCATTTTTAACACTAATTTTAATTCCCCTCTACGTTCTCGGCGCATGTTTCATACGTGGATGGATGCTCACGGCAGCTCGACTGGCCGGCATATCCGTGTAACCAGAAATGGTAATTCCAGTTGATTTGAGCGTTCAAATATTATGTTGAGAATTAAGAAGGAAAACTGCAGCTCACCAGTTGAACCTTTGATGCAATGCTTGACTGAAAGGTATCGAGGAACAATAAAGCCGGCGAGCGACAATTATATCATCTTCCCTCTGAGTGCATTCAAGTGGCTGTCTTTGTTGGCGAGAGAGCGATTACGTAACGGCCGCCCGTGCCGACGCGTTTGAGGAAACCAGCGAGCAGCCAGAGGCTTTGTTGTGACGCAGGCACAGTAATAGACCGTAAGAGAATTAGCACCTGAGAGAGCGGCTGCATATAATGATGCAGGGAGGAGAGACGCAGGCAGCCAGCGGGGGGAAGAGGAAAAAAGAGGAAGAAGAAGAAGCAGACAGACTGTGAGCGGCCAGGATGAGGTCAGGTCGAGCAGCGAGATGATGTCATGACATGGATTCGGCGAGAAGAAAGTGATGGATGAACTGATGAGGGGAGGGAAACTACTCGGAGAATCAGCTGCCCTCGGTGAACCAGACATGCGGATCAGAGCGGGAAAGAGGGGATCTGGATTTAATAAGGGGATGAGTAGAAAAGATGGACAGGATGATCAGACAGGAAAAGATTTGCCTCATCTTATTATTATTATTTTTTTGGACTTGCAGTATTTGTGCGCATTTGTGCAACAGATGATTTTTT
>CAAKHG010047244.1:12500-18187 GCA_901007715.1 Dactylopterus volitans
CAACACACACACACATACACACCTCCAAATGTGCTGCGTCGTCACAAAACCATTCTGACAGCGTTGCTCATTGTCCGTTTGTTTGTCCCGTGATTGCCGCAGGTGAAGAAAACCTACAGTCACGGTACATACAGAGCCGGCGCAATGAGGCAGATCAGCCTGGTGGGAGCCGTGGACGAGGAGGTCGGCAATTACTTCCCGGAATTCCTCAGCATGCTGGAGGAGTCGCCGTTCCTGAAGGTGAGTCAGAAATGATGTAGAGGACAGAGTTAATGGCAATAGTGGGGATCAGCAACAGAAAGGATGCTCGGACAAAAACAAACAATTATCTGGAATGAACCTGCCCGCCAGTATTTTAGCAGACCACCTTTTTTTTTCTTTTTTTTTTTCCCAGAAAGATGCCTTACATGATCCCCTGTGTCACAAAATGCCAACGTTTTTAGCCACCATTTGTTCCTAGGGATGCAAACAAACCTTTATTTAAGCTCTAATTATCTTTAAGAGTTGCAGGTCTTTATTGAGATATAAAGCGGCCGGTCCGGTTGACGCGCACGTGCAGCGTGAACGCTCTCCGCAAAGGGCCGCGTAATGCCGCCGCACGCGCTCACCGCAGCAATCCCATAAAAAAATATCACACGCCGAACAGACGGCGAGACGGCGGCAGACACGAACGCGGAGAACTCAGAGCGGAGCCTCTAAGCGGCGTGTCAAAGCATTGCGACGGAGCTTCAGATGTTGCGCCTCCTTTTTCAGACGTGGGGACCGAGCGCCAAACCAGTGTTTGCCGCTGCCCCTGAAACGCCGGAGTGACAAGCCTTTCCTCTGTTTGCTGTTCTGTGTTGACACTTCAAATCTCCTGCTTGCAGTGTGGCGGAGTGGCGTCATATGCTGAATTTCAAAAGACGCTCATCCTCTGGCACTTCCAATCTGTCGAGGGCTTTGGCTCCGATTCAGCACCCTCTGAATCATCTTAGTGGGGGTTGGGGGGGGTGACAAGTTTTGCCAGTGAAAATGATTTCTATTCACTTCTCTGGGCAACACTGGAGTGTGGTTTTTTTTTTTCCCGTATATGAATTGATAAACAACTGACACAGTGGGAACTTGAGTAACACACAGCTTAGGTCGTATCCAGTCATGTCCTCTTTTTTTTAATATTTAATCTTTTCGTTGTCTGTCTGGCTGCAGCGGACTCTCCCGTGGGGGACGTTCTCCAGTCTGAGGCTGATGAATCCCACCGAGAGCGACGATGGTCCCATCATGTGGGTCAGACCGGGCGAGCAGATGATACCTGTAGCTGATATACCAAAGTCCCCTTTTAAAAGAAAACGGTGAGCCCCGCAGCAAAGCGCGCACCACTGCATAAATGCTCGCACAAAGGAAGCCAGCCGATATTTTGGATCCTCTTAAAACACTGCAGTGAGAAAGGGAAAGAATTAGCAGTGATTCTGGTCTCATTGAATGATGCTTGTATTGGCCGCAAGTCTCAGCGGTGTGTGCTTTTGTGTGTTTGCGTATGTTTGTGTCGCGCGCGCGTTTGTGTGTGTGTGTAACGTATTAAGCCAGCATGCCCTTGTGATGTTTGTGCAGCCCATGAAAGCTGGTTATGAGAAAACACACACACTTGAAGCAGCAGCAGCCGTGGTAGCAGCATGAGGCTTTGTTATAGCCGAGCAGTGCTGGATGAAGCAATTACACCCTCTCTGTTTATCTCTGCAACAGTGTCTCTCTCTCGCTCACGCACACACACACACACACACACAAGTGAAACCGTGTGTATGATGTGAGCGGTATGTGGCTGACCACTTAGATGAGATCATCGTCATGTTAATAGAGTCAACATCAGAGGCTACTTCCATGGCAGCCAGCGAAACACACAGGACAACACGCGTTCAGCCGGGGCGCCTTTTCATTCTTGCTGCTGATTGTTCCCAAGTAATCACGGCTTTTCCCTTATTCTTTTTTTTCCCTTTCTTCTACGAATCCAAGAGTGATTTACTCAGGCTTTTGTCGCGGCGAAGGAGCTCACTTCATCATTATCTGATCGGCCCGCGATCCGTACATGCTTCTGCTTTGGTTAGCGCGCCTGCATCCAGATAGAGTTTGAAAGGTTGTCAGGAGAAGCGTGTGCGTCAGCGCGGGTGTTTTGCACGCGCGCGCTGGCTGTCAGAAACATTTGTGTAACAGCTGGGGCTGAAGGAATCCGCTTTTATGGCGACGTTGATGGAGCGCAAGAAAGAGAGAGAGGTGGTCAAACCTTCCCCTCCTTTTCTTTATTCTGGCTCATCCAATTACGCGATAATGAATTGCTACGAGAGTCGAAATCCGCAAGGCCGAGATGTGCTTTCATCATAAATTCTCCCTTTTGTCGCTCTCATTTCCTCAACATATTCTTTCCTTCCCTTTATGCAGCTTCTCCGCGTCTTCCGCGATCTCTCTTGCGTTTCCTCCACTTGACCTTCCTCTTCCCGGCTTTAAGTCGAGTTTATTGGAGCAAATGTGCTGCTTTAAGAAAGCGCACAGAGTAAATATGTCAGAAAGAGGGCAAGTGTTTTGTTCATGTCTGTCAATGTGTGTAAAGAGAGAGGAAAATTATTTTTTGCCAGAAAGAAATCTAGAAAATGAGATGGCTTCATCTTTCCTTTCTTTTTTCTTTTTTCTTTTCTTTTTTTTTTTTTTTGCAGTAAGACCCTGTCAGCCATTTTGCGCACGTCGCGTCGACTGAAGAAATGCTGCCAACGCTGCTTCTTTTCCTGGTGGTTTCAGCGAAAAGGTCAAGCAGTTCTGCATATCTGACAGCAGTGAGACTCTCCGTCTGAGAATTCAGCTTGATTATAGTAGTCAGACGATGAAAATAAACCAAAAATATTTCGGCTTTCGCGAAAGAGGGCCAGGCCGCCAGAGATTTGCAATAATTGCATGGTAACAGCAGTAGCCTTGGCCTGCACCGGTTGCACACCAGGGCAGAGGCCTAATACAGAACATGCTGCTCCTGCTGTTCTGTTCAGATACCAAACGCCTGACTAATGGCTTCTCGTGTGGGAACGTTTGCCGCGCTTCAAACAAGAGGGGTCAGCGCAGACAAAGCGGCTCTTAACTAGCTTCCTCGCCCCGTCGTCCGATTCTTCCGACTGTGTGTTGCTGTGCAGAAGGTGCGATTTTGAATAAAAGTAAATAAAGTTGTTGTTTAAAGCCGCAAACTCCCAGAATTCAGACTCTCCCCTCTCGGCGGTAACATCGTTGACTTGATTAACATCCATCTGCTTTCACTTAGCGGATCCCTCTGGACATGTGTTTTCGAGGTCGGTGTATTTGGGGTTTCCGCACGAAATAACGGCACAATTTCTCAATTGTTTCGTTTTTTTGTTGCTTTTTTTTCTGAACTTTTTTTTTTCACAACACTAAAACAAATGTATTTGCAATCTGTTTGGTTTCGGCGTGCCGGTCGATGCGCGCTATTCGATTTGTCAACTCGGCCATCGAGTAAACTGTGATTTCCTGAAAGTCACCGAATCACTCACATAATTGGCAGACTTGAGCCACGGGGACAACTGCCGCGTGAGATGTACATTGAGTTTACGTCATCTTAAACGTGCTGTAGCTTGAAGACGTGCTGCCCGCCTGCCTCTCCTCCACTATCCAGCCCCTCTCTAGTCCCTCTTTCCCTCCTCACCTGTTTGTTCGCTTTCGTCTCGCAATTATCGGCGGCTTTATTGGCCGGCAAAAGCGCAGTGATCTGTCTTGGTGGCCCGGTGCCGGGGCCGCTGTCTGTGTGAACGCACTGACACATGAATCAGAGCAAAAACCAAAAAAGGCCTCACGCGCAGAGGACACGCACAGATATGCACGTTCAGCACTCCACCCGTTGCAATCTTTTTTTCACCGTTTCACTCGCCAGTTTCCCCTGGTTTCACATTCATTACTGTCAGCCCGCCGCCAGCTCAGACACATGGAGCTCTGCACGCACGTGTGTGTATGTGTGTGTGTGTGTGTCTGCGTGTGTGCTTTACCCCCCACCCCATCTACTCTGTACTGTTTTCCTCTGCTGCTCTTCCTCTTGCATCGGCTCCTGCCTCCCCGCTCTTATCTCTGAATGAATGAATGCACAATGTTCAGCAGGGGGAGTCTTGCCGCTGTTCTGTTTATGTGTGTTGTGCTCTCGAAGGAAGCTCTCGCAGACTCTGTGAATGTGTGTTTACACTCGCGTTTGAATCCGACTGCAGTTCCAGTGAGTCACTGATCCAGTAGTGAGCAGCCTGCAATGCATCTATTGCCTGAGCTCATTTTTATGCTTTTACTCCTCGACGTTTCGGTCTGACTGCATGACGCCAAGTGTGTGCTCCATTTTCTCTCCCCTATTTGATATGCAACATTATATACGTGTTTTTGTTTTGGGTTGTTTTTTTTTTTGACACCAAGCCTGTGTGGTTTTTTGAAGAGGATAATACAGATACAGATGATTCATAAATATCTGTGTAATTTCCCCCCTGGAGGATCCATTTAGTATTTTTAAGTCTGATTCATGCCAGTTTTGTTCAATCTTTAAAAGACAAAGTGATTAATTTGTTAACCAAGAAAATAACTGACAGATTTGATAATTGGATTTAAGATTTGGAATGATTGTTAGCTGCGTCCTTAATCGTGACATCTGCAAATACATATGGTTACACGTTGTACTATGAAGCCTCTATGTTTTTACATTTGCCCCAAATAGACTAGGAGGATGTGTCATAAAGCCCACACTCCTGCATGCTTTCATCCTCTGCATCACAGCCCCTCTTACATCCTCCTCATGTCTCTCTCTCTCTCTCTCTCACACACACACACACCACACACACACACACACACACACACACACACACACACACACACACACACACGCATCTGGGCTGCATCAATGGGCCACTCATCCAAGACAACAATGGCAGCAGATAAAGCCTGTCGAGTGCTTTTATTTTGCCACAACAGAAACAGGAAATAATGAAATAAAACTTTTCTTTATTCAGACAGCAGGGACGCAGAGATGAGGGCTCATCTTAGATCACCCCCCGCCCCCCCCCTCCACCCCCGCCCACCTACCTCCTCACACACCCTCCCCTCCATCTAGTGTTTATCTGCAGAGAACTAAGTGTAACCGTGTCTGTCTGTCCTCTCACAGCTCCACCAATGAGGTGAAGAACCTCCTCCAGTCTCTGCCCAGGACCAGCGAGCCCCGGGAGATGCTGTTCGAGGACAGAACTCGAGCCCACGCCGACCACATCGGCCAGGGTTTCGAGCGACGCACCACAGCGGCTGTCGGCGTGCTGAAGGCCGTTTGCTTCGGAGAAGGGTAGGCAGCGACGCAACAGATGAATCCCGGGACGCGCGGATTGTCAGACCGCTGGGTATAGGTGTTTGCTCTGAAACACAAGCCCAGCATTTACTCCGCTTATCCGACAACAGATAACATATCGTCTTTCTCTCTCCGCTCCGTCCATGTTTCTTTTTTTCTTTTTTTTCCTCCAGCTCGGAGCCTCCTCGTGTAACCAAAGACGTCGTTTGTTTCCATGCTGCCGACTTCCCTTATGTAGTTCAGAGGCTGCAGTTGGACCTATATGAACCTCCGCTGTCTCAGGTGTCACATCGCACACACACACACACACACACACACACACACACACACACACACACACACACACGGGAGGCTCACA
>CAAKHG010047251.1:0-10389 GCA_901007715.1 Dactylopterus volitans
AGGAGGAGCCCGCCGCCCCCGCCCCCCCGGTGAAGAAGCAGCAGCCGCCAGCTGCCCAGGAGAACGCCGCCGCCGTCCAACCCACCAAGGCAGCTGCCGCCGAGGTCAGCGGCGGCCATGTCTGAGGCACCAACGCGCCACAGCCTCTTTTTACATTTTTACCTTAGTTCAGACGTTAACGCTCTTGCTCGTGTGCCTCTCAGGCGAGGGCCGAGCGGCCGGCCAAGGACAACACGTCCCAGAAGCCCCCCGTCACACAAGTGCCCCAGAAGCCAGCTGACGGAGACGCCACTGCCAAGCAGAACAACCTGCCCGCTCCGACACAACCACAAAGTAAGCGGGGAAAATGGCGGAAGCCCAGCGGCGGCCCCGGCAGCTTGTTGCCGACGGCGGTTTCGGAGGCGGAGAAAGCGACTGACGTCTCCTGGATCCTTCCGCCAGACGTCGGCTGCGTCGTCTCCCTCCGCTGGGCGATCGTTTCAAGCGCGTTCCGATGAAAAATAATTTCAGCTCCGAGCTCAAAAGGCTTCGTACTCGGTGCTAAAAAAAAAGGGCAGCAATATTCCAGACAGTCCATCATTCGAGGCAAATTTATACACGATTTTAAAGGGTCCAGGTCAGCTGGTTCCACCTATTTGAAAGGCAGCGACTTTATAAAGCACAGCAGACCTTGATTTCTGTCACTTAAAAGGAAATAAAAGCAAGTGTCCTTTGCAGGATGTCGCAGGTGAAACTAGTTTTTGATGAAATTTGATCTCCAGTTGCATCAGTCCAGACGCTTCACTGTAATGTCGGTAAATCCCGTCAGTGACCCGCATCACCATCTTGTGTGTTTTTTTTGTTTTTTTTTCTTCATTGCCAGAAAAACCCGAAGAGAACCAGGCGCCCAAGCCAGCAAAGAAGAAGAAGGCCAGGAGAGAAACATGAGGCCGGAGTCCCCGCCGCAGACCACCGTATGCAAAAGACTTGATATCCTGTTTATGCAACACCTTTTTTTCGTGAAACAGTCTCCGTGACGGGCTTTTATCTTTTTTCTTTTTTTTTTTTTTTTTTTTTTGGTTTAAAAAGAAAGTCAAACGAAAAAAAAGAAAAGAAAAGCCAGTCTGGAAAAACGAGAACTTTTTCTACAGGTGGAGCGTGAAGTCGCCGGATCGCGGGGAAAACCGCGCCCGAACGCACCGCCATCCGGGTTTTTTTTTTTTTCTTGCGGTGTGAGCGAATAATTTTTTTTTTTTTTTTTTTTAAGCACGCGTTTGATACTCTTGTCTTCTAATTCCACTGAGTCAAGTTTAACCGAAGGAGCTGTAACGTAGTAACTTAGAAGCGTAGGAAAAAAAATTACAGATCATGTTTAGCGCCTTGCGGTGGCAGCCGACCCGCCGGAGGACTTTTTACTGTACAGAGGGCGGCCGGCGTCTGACGGCGCGCGCAGCACCGGCACGTCACGTCGGACTGGCGTTTGCTTGGCGGGACTCTTACTTTTGCTCCGATGCCGGCGGGCCGCCGCCGCCGCTCCCGTCGACGTTCCGTCTCAGCAGGGTGCAAAAACGGTTAAACCGCAGACGTGAACGAGCGGCCTTGTTGGATGCAGATAAGGGAATCGCGCCTGCTCTGTTATCTTTTTTTTTCTTCTTTTTTTGCGTCATCGTCCGTGACGACGGCACCTCTCAGCCGACTCGCTCCATCCGATCGGCCGAGCTGCCGCCGCGTTAACCGTTCCTACCTTTCGCGAACCATCGCAGCGTCATCAACCTCTTTGTGATTTTTTTTTTTCTCCCCCTGCTCCCCTTCCTTCCCCATCCCGGCTGTGGTTGATTCAAAAGTCTTCAGAATCTTTTTGTAAAAAAAAAACCCCAACAACAAACAAAGAAAAAAAGAAAACAAAAAAAGCTGTTTGTATTAAAAGAAAAGCTAAAGCCATATGTAAAAAGACTAAATAAAGGCCAGTTTTTCTATATTTGTGGCTGCGGCACTGCTTTTAATGCACCCACACACCCCCGCGAATACCAATGAACCGTGAATGTGCAGGTGATGCGAGCCGCCGCTCAGACCCGCCGGATTAATTAAAGCGTCAGCTCGTGTTGGTTTTGTGGTTTTTATCAGGCTGCCGCTTCACACCAAACTGCCCCCGGAGGGTTAAAAAAAAAAAAGATGCGGCCGATAGCCGTGGCAGTGCGGGATGTTCCTGAGGGCCTCGGCCGCGTTACCGCTCACTGACACGGCCCGTTTTATTCTCCAGATTAAGGCCGTATCATTTCTCCTCTCTGTAACTTTCCGGAAATTACGGGTTACATCACGGGATTTGAAGCTGTGTAATCTGTCACACGCCCCCGTGTTTACCAGCGGGGCGAGTAAATACCCCCCCCCCCTCCCTTCTGCTGCGGCAAGCTGGGCGCAGGATGAGGCCGGACGTGTGGCGGTTGTGATTTCAAAATAACGGCCCACTTTCGCCTCCAAATACCAAGACGTGGAAGAGGCGTCACGATTTGGTTTCACAGCTTGACCTTTCAAGCGTAGTCGAGTCTGACCTTTTTTTTTTGGTTTTCGTGCCAGAAATGTTGCAGCGTGACATTAGATTAGTTCAGACTAGCTGACAAAAAGCAATCCGGCACTGTGTTGATATTAAACGGGGGGGAATTTTGCAGTTGCTCTCGACTACTTTTGGGGTTTGTTTGTTTTGTGTTTTTTTTTTTTGGTCGCATGGAACGAGCTGTATGATTATGTCGTCCTGGGGAATCTTCATCTCAAATTTAAATTTTCTGGCGTCGATTGTTACTGGGAAACGAGGCTTTTGTTATTTTTTTTTTTTACTATTGTAGAGGAGAAATGAGCGGTTGACATTTGACAAACTGGAGAGGCCCTATTCCATAAAACTTAAATCAGGGTTTAACATTGGACGTTTTGTCTTCATCGCGATTTATGTAATAGTTCATGAGCAATTTAAGTAAATGCTGATATCAAATCCCAAGAGCGCCTCCTGATCCAAATCAAAATGGAGTCTGCTCCTCCTTGGCTCAGGCTCCATCCCTCCACCATTAAAATGTTCCTGGTAATTTTTTTATTTTATTTTTGGCTGCATAATCTTCTCGACCAAAACAAATGGAAATGAAAGTGACCTGTCTTACTGAGGGGATTATCGCAATAATCCAGAATGAACATTTGGGGGGAAATGGTACTGGTAATTTCTACGTCTGTCATGGCGGGTTACAAACTGCTGCGCTCAATAACGGCGCACGAATAATCCCGCGTCTTTAAAAGACACTTAAGCGTGTAACCTCTGCAAATGAATGTGTTCATTTAAAAAGGGTAAAATTCAAATCAACAAATAATCGGGTGTTTTATTTTGAAACCGGAAGTCGTCGCCGCTAACCCCTCCCCTCCGGCCCCCCCTCGCCGGCCCGTCGCTGGCATCTTCGTTCCGCTAAGCCGCTCGCCGGTGATCAGCAGCGGGCGGGTCGGAGGCAGCCGAGTCGCGTTCGTGCGCGCGGCGGCGGCGGGGGGAGGAGACGCTCCGGTGACCCGGCTCGCTCGGCGGCGCCTCGTCTACCGGGAGGGGAGGAACAAAAACAAAAAAAACAACCCCAGCGAACGGTCGCTCGCCGGCGCGGGACAAGAAGAAGAAGAAGATGATGATGATGATGGCGGGCGCCCCGTGGGACCGCTGGTACTCCGCCGGCTGCTGCCTGTGCTGCCATGTCCGCACGGGAACCATCATCCTCGGGGTCTGGTACATGGTGAGCGCCGCCTGACATCACCGCGCTCGCTCGGGTGGCGGCGGAGGAGGATGGCGGGGCGATGACGTCATTTTATAAGTGATAATCAGCGATTAATATGAAGATGACGCGTTGTTTTGACATGACAGCACTGACGTCTTTTTCTTTCTTTTTTTTTGACAATTTGTGTAGATAATTGCGTGGCGCTTCATTTGAGCTGTTTAACTTTAAAACCACAGCATTTTTTTCATATAATGCGACACAATTCTCCTCTGTCTCATGTTCGATTTTTATTAAATGTGTTTGAGAGAGGTGATGACGTATATGAATCAGGACTGTAATTTGTGAGGCTGTTGAACTGTACCGGGTTACACACAGGTGTCCCTAATATTTTGGTCATCGCACTCACGCTTTAGGGTGTCAAAACATTAGGGACACCTCATGTGTTGACAATCATGTGTTGATTGTTATTGGGACTGTAGTTTGTGAGGCTGCTGAGCTGCGCCGGGAGAGGCGTCCCTAATATTTTGGTCATCGCGCTCGAAAGCTTTAGGGTGTCAAAATATTAGGGACCCCTCTCATGTATAACCCAGAACAGTTCAACAGCGTCACAAGTCACAGTCCCAATAACAATCATTCAAACATGCCAACACCTCCCTCAAACACATCCAATAAAAATGGGCACATAGCTCCAGTGTTTTTGCCAGAGCTCATATAACCGATGGCTAAACTGGGTTTTTCCCAGCTGCGAAGCGGCATCGCTTACACGGAGACGCAGACGCCCGATCCCTCGCAAATCCCCTCGCGAAGGACGCTCCCAAAATTTAGATTAGCCGAGGCCCCGGAAAACTGACGGCCGTCGCTTGCCGTTCGTGTTGCTCTCTTAAAGTCATTCAGCTAAAACAGAAGAAGCTAAAAAAAAAAGAAGACACAAACTCCTCAGTGGATGGAAAGTGCAGTTTTTGATGTTCAGCATGTCCAGGTTTCACTATTTATTTATTTTTTTTAGGTGTCATGTGGGTAGTTTATAGTAGTTTCTCATCAAATCATTTTTTCAATATGTATTTCTTCTATAGACGCTGGCTGACGTCAGCGCGTGAGTTTAGTTAGGTAGGATCGTGGACCGGATGAGCGCGCCGTGCCTTGACTGGTGCACACTTTTAGTCCTCGCAAACCCCGGCGCCGCGGGCGGGGAAACCTCCACCACCTGCGCCGCCTCACCATGAATAAGTCAACAGCCGGGCCTCTTCAGGTTGCAGCTTTTGCGTCAGGCCGCCTATTGACTGCCGAGAATTTTCCATTACATTGCACACACCCGATCAGGGAGTGTGTGTGTGAGCAGCTCTGGCTGGACCCCAAACAAAAAGGCCTACAGGAGACATTCGAGTGGCTTTATTGTTTCCAGGATGTCCAATATCCGGGGCTCCTGCATGAAGAGCACATTCATCTCCCCTCACGAAGATGAATCCATCACACGCTGACAGATTTTCAAGCCTTTTTGCGACTCCCAGCCTGTGTTTTGTTTTTTTTTGTTTGTTTTTTTTTAAATTCCAGCTTGCGTGTCGCCTTCGTCATGAACCATATGCTCCTCTCTCCCTAAGCTCATCAACGCCGTGGTGCTGCTCATCCTGCTCACGGCGCTCAGCGATCCCGAGCAGTACCACCTGACCAGCGCCGAGTTGGCCCACGACCTGGACGTCATGGATGACGCCAGTGAGTAGCCCTGGGAGAGCCCGCCCCTTTCTCACGGTGGCTAGCGCCCGCGGTCGCACAGGGGGGGTTAGCCGGGGATCGGGGAGCGCGGCGACTGACGCTTGTTTCGGCCTGAAAAAGCGCTGTTCGAAGTACAGCCTGACCGATATGGATTTTTTTGGGGGCCGATGCTGATTCCGATTATTAGAGAAAAAAAATTCCAAAAACGGATTAATCGGCCGATTAAATGTTTACTTTTTTTTTTTTTTAACAAATAGCTGCTTTTGAGCCCTTCAAACAATTCTTACAAAGATGTACATTGAAGGCAGAAAACTAATTTCAAATACTTTTATTGTTGCGAGGCGAGCAGCATGTTAACACAACAGACCCTTCTTAACTACAAAGAGCCATTAAATTAAAAAAAAGTTCAAAACAGCAAAGCTAAAGTACAGCTTTTTTAAGACATCTTTGAAAACAAACCACAAAAACTGCAAAAGAATGAGGTATTTTGTGTGGGGCAAGGAGCATACAATACATACAATACAATATATAATACAATACACAATATACAATACAATACAAAGATCAATACTAACATAATATTCACAAGTCCCTTCAACTGTGAGCCCCTCTTAATACTGCCAATTCCATCTTGACGGTCTTTTGAAGTACTTATGGAAATATCGGCGACGAGATCTGGCCGATTACCCATTATTTTCAAATGGGCTATAATCGGCCGCCCGATAAATCGGTCGGGCCCTAGCTGGAAGAATCACGGTTTTGTGGCGCCGTGGGAGGTGGTTTTGCGCTTGTTTCCCTCCCACCTGGAGCCACACATGCATAAGCCGAGCGTCCATCTGTGCCGCGCTTGAAAAGCCTTCTTAGCAGACCAGGTGCTCACCGGCGCAGTCCAACCGGAGCTGCTGGGAGCCCGTGATTTGCCGTGATTGGCTGTGACTGGCCGTGACGGCGTTGTCCCAGTTCCAGGGGATTAAAGTCGTGCCGTCGTGCTGGTCCAGACTCGATGCTCGGGCCCGCCCCCTCCCTCCCTCCCTCCCTCCGTGGTGGTTGATTCCAGCACCATGGAGAGCTCAGGTGTGACAAAGTGCCGAAGTCACACTGGTTTTAGAAATTAAAAAAAAAGGAGGTTCCATACGGGCTGCAGCTGATTCCTCTAGACGCCAAATCGGATAAACGCTCCAGACTTTTTAGATGATTTTTTTTCTTCTTCTTCTTCCTGCCAATAGTTGGCGTTTGACTTGCTGACAAAGGCACTTGTCGTGCTTTGGCTGCAGGGCGCGATTCGGAGCGGCGTCCGAGCCCGGCCAGCTGGCAGCCGGGACGTCAGACCTTCAAAATAGGACACAGTTTTTGAAAAATAGATTAACAAAACAAAGCCCGGGAAGCAACACACAACAAAGCCCAGCTATTTATATTCCTCTACATCACCCTGCTGTTGTATTTTGTCATCAAAGAGAAGAAAAACGTAGCTGTTTTCCTGCCGTCTTGATGTCTGTTGGCCGTCTCGCCGAGAATTGTGGGCAAAATGCGAGCCAGACGAGTCGGCGCCGCTGTTCCACCCGTGTCCAGCAGAGGGCGCGGTTCCACTTTCAGGGCCGGACCGAAGGCAAAATCTTGGCTGACGTCATTGACGACAGCGGCTGTGGTGACAGAATCGAGTTAATAGTCGGCTCTGAATGCTGCCCCTTTAACCGTTCACAACGTCACCATGACGACGCCAAGCTAACTATGCTACAAACTTGTAACCGCAAGTAAAAATAAGGAAAACTTGGGCCCTTCGGCCATAAACGTGGCCTGATCCTGGGCTCTGCAGCACAAACGCCATAGAAACACATTAAAAATAACGTTAGAAAATCATTAAAATACTAGCCCATTACATTATAGGTTTGTTTTTTTTTTTGTTTATGTGTTTTATCTCCTGATGAAAAACCTCCCGGGCAAACGCGCTTTAGGTTCAGTTTAAGGTTTTACTCATTTGTTTTGGTGCATTTGTTATGCTAATGAAGCAGAAGTAATGTAAAAGGCCAGAGTAATGAAGCAATGTGCGTTGATGATGATGATGATGGTGGGTAACGAGGATTTGATAGGTCGTTTTAATGTAGCTCAGCAGCTCATTAACCCCCTCGCGTCCTCCATGTTTACCACCATCGAGTCTCTCCTCCAGCGTGAAGGAAGCCCACCGAGTCATCGCCTCAGCGCCACGTCACCGCCGCGCCCTCTAGCTAGCGCTGGCGTGAGCGTGCGCTGGAGTGGGCGGGGCTTTGCCTCTGACTCAAACCGTGACCTTGTGGCGTAAAGCTCCTTAGCTTAACTTCTTCTTCTGCGGTGCCAGTAGGGTTTTTTCCACCTGAGCCGCAAAGGCGAAGCACGCCCTCTTGTGGCCTAAAAGTTCATGTACGTTGGATGTTGGATTCTTCACGGCGATGAATCGTTTAATGATTTAATGAATCATTAATGGCTTACTTGCTTTCTATTCACCCTCTACTTATGAAATGCGGCTACAGAGGTTAATTTTGAGGAACTATAATTCATCCCGGCACTTAATATTTATCTTGTACTGTAAAATGGAACGTTAAGGGCTCACAGGACCGACAAATATTCCGACTCGTTCATCTTTTTTTTGCTCGTCGTCATAATGCAGCGCAATGATTCGCCGCGTTATTTTTGAAACATGGAGTGAATCTTGCTCCATGATTATTCCAGTTACATCCGGTTTAAATGCCCAAACCAGATGAAAACATACACCACTTTTATTCAGAAGTGTAAATCTTTTGACAAGCGAAGAGGAAAGAAGAGTTCTGCCATTTAACCAATCAGAACGCCTCCTGCCACACCTGTAATCCGGGGAATGACTTAATCTGGAGCCCCCGATCCCCGCGAGGGCCCGTGCTACTTTGGGAGAGACTGGCGCCTCATTCCAAAGTTCTGCCTGCGTGCTAGGTCGGAACCTTTTGCCGCAGCGCCTCCATCTGCACATTGAAAAAAAAAAAATAGTAGTAATCGTGAATAACAGCCTTCCCCTCTTGCGTCGTTATTCGTTAGCTGTTGTTTGATTAAAAACGTCCCGAGCCACACGGCCCGGTCCGATTGGACGCTCCGGCCACGTTAGCACCCGCCCCAGATCAGATCCCATCGCGCGTCTCATCGCGGTGGAAACCAACTCGGAACTGTGGAAGGAAAATAAAGCGCCCACGTAAACGCAGCTGTTGACGTCTCACCGGTCATTTTTATTTTGCGTGGGAATCCGCAAATGACGCCGCCGATGACGATGATTATGATGACGATGATGATGATGATGATGACGTGACCTCTCACCCTTCTCCGCCGCAGACATGTGCATCGCCTCGGCCATCTCCCTGCTGATGATACTCATATGCGGGATGGCGACATACGGCGCGTACAAGGTAAACGCGCCATCCGGCCATTTATGAAACCGCATCTGCCTCAAGCTCTGATTTTTTTTATATATCTATACATAAATATATATATAAATACCTTAAAAAACCAAATGAACATCTCTGTTTCAGCTTCGCGCCGCCTGGCTCATCCCGTTTTTCTGCTACCAAATATTTGACTTTGCCCTCAACACGCTGGTGGCGGTGAGCATCGTTGTTTACCCGAACACCATCCAGGATTACCTGCAGCAGCTGGTGAGTAAAGAGGCTTATGGCAGCAGGGTGTTTTGATAGTACACAAATGCTTTTTTTTTTTTTTTTTTTCTAAGCGTCTGCCCTTCAACGGTCTCACGCGCCGGCGACGATTAGCAATTATCGAGTTAATTAGTGAGCGGGGGTGGTGGGGAGGTGTGGTGGCTGCCGCCGCGGCCCCGGCCCCGGCCCCGGCCCCGGCCCCGGCCCGGCTCTCTGCCGCCCGCTGACGGCTGGTTTCTCCCTCTGGTGTCTGCAGCCCGACAACTTCCCCTACAAGGAGGAGATCGCCGCCCTCAGCAACGTCTGCCTGGTCCTCATCGTGCTGCTCTTCATCGGCTGCATCCTCGCCTTCAAGGTACCTCCCGTTGGCTGAGCCGCCGGCGACTCTCGCGGCGCCAATCGGCCGAAAAGACGCAAAAGCTCGGTGCCGGACTTTGTGCTCGGGTATCATCCGTCGTGCAGGCGGATTCGTAGTGAGGCTGAAGAGTCCTGATGATTTATAGTAATTCATTTTAGTTTTTTTTGTTTGGACACAACACAAAGTTTGGTTTATAAGCTATAAACTGGAATATGAACTCGTCAGCTTGTCAGGTTGTCAAAAGCGAAGCCAAAAGGTGTAGATTGCCCCCTGGTGGCTGGCTGTAGAATAGGCGGTAAACTCTGCCTCCTCCGTTTTAGTGGGTGGGAACTGGGCCAAACTTAAATATCTAATATAATCTCATAATAAAATATACAATTTATTTTTTCAAAGATAATTTCTGTCATTTCAGGTGTTTTTTTTTTAATCACCCTGATGTTTAACTGTTCATTTTTCTTATATGGTTTTAAATAGATATTTGATGCCATAAAAACGGGGGCGTGGCTCCGTGATTGACAGCAGCTCCGAGTGGAAAAACCAGAAGGCGCCAAGGCCTTTACAGGCTTATCAACCGCCATCTGTTTAAAGCCAGGAAAAATCCTTTCTAAACGGGAAACCGATCACTTGCGACCGTCTCTTGAGTGCAAAATGGCCGCAGCCGTAGCTGCGATATTTCGGCCCCGGTCTTGGAAGCTGAGGCGCGCCGTCCGGACCGCATACGAGCTACGGTTCTCCCGACTTCTGGGAAACCATTTTTCAATCGAGTGAGTTGCCTCGTCCCGACGCCACGCGGTGCTGTCACCAGGCCGACTCTGATGCAACTCTGAGCTTCCCAGGCAAAACTTCGCCTTCCGACAGCAGCAGAGCTCAGTGCGACGGAGCATCGTTATCGATCTCATCATTATCGGTGCGGCTGCGTGAGGAGAAACGGAGGCCGCATAAAACGCCCCCCCCC
>CAAKHG010047258.1:0-11353 GCA_901007715.1 Dactylopterus volitans
ATGAGTCACACACTCTTCCGACGCTCCTTCGCCCCAGCCGGCCCCAGAAAAGGTGGGGAAGTGATTCAGAGCGAGAATGGCGCGGCGCTTTGCAGGTGGTCTGACACACGGTGGTCAAACCGTGTAATTACAACTTCCTGCTCCGTCCAGGGGGACACAAAGGCCGTTTCTCAAATCACGGACTTGTGTGGACTTGTGGGCTCCCGTACTTTTGAAACGTCGTCATCGGCGGTCCGAGTCCTCTTCCAAATCACAAGTCCGCGAGCGGCAAGTCCGGACCTCAAACTCGGAAGTGTCCCTGCTCCGCCCACTTTTAGAAGTCCGATTGGATGCCGACTTGAGGAAGCCATGTATCCCAGAATGCATTAGGATCAACGCACGGACGATCGGCAACGAGCGGCGAATGACGTGCGGCGACGTCGGCGGCGACAACGACCGCAAGACGTCTCTCCTCCATTTGTTTTTGTTTTTTTTTGTTTTTCTTTTAATTTCGCTTGGATCTGGAACTCACCAAGTTCCACAAACTCCCCCAACTTTGTTTGCCACCGTTCATCTTTCATACGCCCGCTCGCTCAAAAAAAAAGACTCATTTAAAATATAAACTTTACATGTCCATAACCAATATATACATTAATATATAAATTGATATATACGTAAACGAATATATATTTATAAATGAAATATTTAAACAAGGAATGAGCTGTGGTTGTTTTACATGATTCACTCTGTAGGTGGCGCTAATGACGCTTATGCGCTTAGCACCAGCCGCAATTCACACAGAAGAAGAAGAAGAGGAGGAACGCCGCTATTCCAAACGCGAGGAGCGCACTTGCCCACTCACGGACTTCTGGAGTTTGAACTTGTGTCGGACTTCCCAAGTCTGAACTTCCAGAGTCTGCGAGTCCGGACTTGCAGACTCGAGATTTAAGCCATTCTTTCGACACACAACTATGGTGCGATCGCCACAACCTCAGAGGGATGATTCACAGAGTTTGACGCATTTGGCCCGTTAACGTTTGGTCCTAGACGTGGCGCATAGTTTAATCACTTCCTGTAATTAGCAAAGCACTAAGCCGTTAAGTTAGCCACTTCGGGTTGTTGCCGCGAGCGCCGGTACCGTCATTCACCGTGACACCAGCCACCGACTCAGGTGACTCGAAAAAAACCGACTCTCTTCGGCGAGCAGGCTGGCGCAAAATAAGACGGCAGACTTTTAAAAGTGTCAAACCGTATTATTTGTATTCCGTCTGGGTTCTGTCAGAACCTTAAAAAAAAAAAAAAAAAAAAAAAACAAGCCCCAGAGAGCAAGTAGGTCAAAGAAGAACAAAGAACCTCCTCAAGAGTTCTCGGCGGCACCGTTAACAGCCTGCGTCATTGTGTCGAAGCGGACATCAGAGCCTGCCAGCGGCCCCTTTTCAGAGCGCCGCCGACCCGCCGTGTGATCCAAACATTCGCCCCCGTTTGAGGGAACTGATCGCTGCCGCGTCCTCGCCGCAAGAGCCAGAGACGCCCAAAATCAAGACGGGCAGCCGGCTAACGAGGCGGGAGCGACTTAAGGACAGAAAACCTCGCAGGAGAGAGAGACAGAGAGAGAGAGAGAAGGAAAAAGTGTGTGTGAAGGTTGCGCACCTGACAGATTTTAAAAACTAAAGGAGATAAGCACAGAGACATGAAAGGGCAGCAGAGCGCCGGCTTTGGGGCGGCGGCGGCAATTTGAAACGTGACCTGCTCTAACACGAATCCGAGATGGCGTGAAAAAAAAAAAAAAAAAAAAAGCCAAAACATTATAATCTCCTCAGCGCTAATGCGGGCAATTAGAGACCCACACACACACGCACGCACACGCACACACACACACACGGGGCACCAGCCCGTCAGCACACCTCAAACACACCTAGGGTGAGTCAGCGCCGCCACTCTGCGGCTTCCTTCCCCGATTTCACGTCTCCCTCCCCGGCAGCCCTCCATCTCTCAGCGCCGCCTTTGATCAGCAGCCGCGGTGGAAAAGAGGCAGGATTTACATCAGTGGCGTCAAGCTGCTCGCGTCACTCCGCTGTGCCGGGGCTTTCTTTTCCTTTCTCTTTTTTATTTTTTTCTTCCTCTCCCCTCAACCGTGGCGAACGGCAGAGCATTCGAGGCACCCAACATGGAGGAGAATTACATCAGTTCCTCGGGTGCAGCTTCCCACCCCCCCACCACCCACCCTCGCCCCACCGTCTCCGCGTCAGCCGCCCGAATGTGTCTCGGAGCTTGTAAATAATCCCCGAGTGCTCCGCGTTTGACCTCGGATTTATCAAGCCGCGAGTAAATCTCGCGCGCGGAAAGGCGAAAAAGACACTAATGAAAGTGCGAGGAAAGAAAGAAAGAAAGAAAGAAAAAAAAACAGTCCGGGGGCGGCGGGGTTCGGAAGGACGTTACCGTTTAAAGTAAACGAGTTCATGGAGATGAACGGCGGTTGTCGACCTGCCGCCAGAGGCCTTCAGTCGTCACGGTGATCTGCCCCGCGCGTCGAAATATCCTCAAACTTTCGCTTTTTTTTTAAAAACTAATTCAGCCTTTCGTCTATTTTGCTCACGTGTGCACAAACGGAGACGGTCGGCATTAACGTGGACGTGAAAGCCTGACGTGTGGCTCGGGCGTGCCGCGGTCCCACGCCGTGAATCAACCGGCGTGAGCCGCAGTCTTATAAAAACACATAAATCAGCTTTCCATTAAACGCCGACCGTCTGAGAGACTCGAGTAATGAGGAGGCCTCTCGTGCCTCCGTCTTTTGCCGTGCGTTTTGATCAGTAAGTACCTCCTGCTGGCGAGGGCGGCAGCCTGCAAACAGCCAAAACATTACGACCACTGCATATTTGCCACAATATATAATGTTGCAATCAAGTTTAATGTTGAATTTTTATTGAATCTGACAGATATTAAATGATCGGAACTGTAACTTGCGACGCGACTGAACTGTACTTGGTGTCCCTGATAATTTGGTCATCCCATTCATTTGTATTCGGGTGATAAAATATTAGTTACACTCTCACTACTACCACGACTAGGACCACTCGTACTGCGATGAGTGCTGCTGCTGCTACTAGTACTACAAGTGTACCACTACTACTTCTGGTACAAGCACTACTGCTGCTGCTGCTGCCAAAATAATAAACTTTAATAATCCAAGATGAAATTCGTTTTTTTTGCATTTGACCAATCCATGTGTACACACACACACTACATGCATAGTTGGTACACACACAGGAGCAGTGGGCTGCCATGGTTACAGCGCCCGGGGAGCATTTGTAGGGTTAGGTGCCTTGCTCAAAGGCACAAGGCCGACGTGCCAACGTTCCTGCCGGTGCTTGGAAGTGAACCGGCAAGGGGAGAACTGATCGCAGGGCTGTTGTATTATACCCTATGGTGAACATGCAGCGGTCGTAATGTTATGGCTGCTCTCATTTCCTGATCTCACCAGGATACCTCCGGATTGGTGGAGCACACAGCGGCCTTGGCGACCCAGTCGCACGTCAACCAAAGGACCCCGACGTATGAGGCGTGTCCTGAGCCACCATCAAGGGAGGCTGGTTGGTTCTGAGCCGCTCGCCTCGCCGACACTGTTGGAGGAGCAAGGGGGAGTTGGAGTTCACGAGGGTTCGTCAGATCCAGACCGACCCGGCGCTGGTGTGAATACGCTCGTCACTGGAGCTCGGCGGCGGAGCGCCGCAAAGTGGCTGGGAAATTGGTTTTTACAGGCACCGAGGGTGGCTCTGTTATTACTACGTATTTATGTTGTTTCCTGCCTTTTATTTCCGTATGAGCTAAGGCGTGGGGTTCTGGTTTGATTTTCTTTCTAGACTAAAATAGCCTCTGTTTGGGTTTGGGGACCAAAGTCTTTTGAATTTGCCACCAATTTTTTTCTCCAAACAAAAAAACCGTGACTTCCTGTTATCAAACGCTCACGTGGCCTGCCGACATCTGGTTTTACGTCGCTCCCCTCTCGCCCGGCAATCGGGGTCGTAACGGGAGCCTCTTAAATCCACTCGGCTAGAAAAGGAACATGGCCGCCGCCGCGCGTGTGAACAAAAAAGAAAATAGAAAAAAAAAGAAAAGAAAGAAAAGAAAAGCGCGGCCTCGCCTGCGGTCACCTGGACTCCGGCGATGCGTCATATTCAGGCCCGCTCGTCTGCGGCGCCGCAGCTTCCCGATATCTGTGCACGAGCTGTAAAAAAAAAAAGGAAGAAACAGCAAATGATGAGAATGTGGCGTTTGCGAGGCAGATGGTTGCAATTCCGCCGGCGCTGCCTGGCGCGCGGCGATTTGCACGCGATGATAAGTTGCTCCGCGGCTGAAAGCCCGTCATTAGGGCTTTAATTAAGGCAGTAGCCGAGCCGGTGACACTGGCTGCCGCCGATCCTTCGTGCCTCCGGGGAGAGGGGAGTGTCTCTCGCTCGCCCGCCAGCTCGCCCGCCCGCTCGCTCTCTGTCACCGCCACGTGGTTCACATGTGTGCCACATGGACGCCTTTTTTTTTTCCCCTTTCTTGTAAGTAGCTTAGTGCACACACACACACACAGATGGCAGTGTCTTCTGGGGGAGGGGGGGCAACCAGTGTCGCCTTGTGTGGCCGGCCGTCTAGACTGAGAGCCCGGTGGCATTTATTAAGGGGAATGCTGGGAAGAGGGAAGAGGAGGAACCCACGACGCACTCCTCTGCTCATTACTGCGCGCATTTTTAACGCGGTACGATACACAGTCACCCTACAGATGTGTAATATTATATTTCATGCGTCTGTAGACCGTTTCAGTCGCTTTGTACCCCCCTAAAAAAACGCGTTTTTGTCTGCATTTGACCGAGTATTTTTCAAAAATATTGCAGTGCCATCTGTACGAGGAGGAGGTGGATTGCCGGCGCTCCGTGTGACTCGTGGCCTAGTTTTTCGAGGACGAGGATGGATTAATAAAACATGGCCGGAAATAAATGTAGGACCACAGACCTGATTTGCGGGAGGACAAAGTTGACTTGAGACACTTTGAAGGCTCAGCCTAGAAGCACAGATGTCCCCAGCATCCGCAGCCGTCTGAGAGGAGAGCCACGGTCACCACCACCATCATCATCATCATCATCTTATACCCACCGACCACTTATCTTATTAGGTGCACCTAATGAAAGGTCTCCTGCTGCTGTGGCCCATCTACGTCAAGGTTATTGTGGGTTCAGAGATGCTCTCCTGCCTCCTCGGCTGTAACGATGGGTCATTAACTGTCGTCTTTCTATGAGCTGGAACCAGTCTGGCCATTCTCCTCTGACCTCTGACCTCTGGCATCAACAGTTCATCTCCTCCCAGAGAACTGAGCATCACTGGGTATCTCCTCTTTGTGGGACCATCCTCTGTAAACCCTGGGGATGGTTGTGTGTGAGAACCCCAGTAGATCAGCAGCTGCTGGGACACTCAGACCAGCAACCAGGACACCTTCAGAGACACTTGAACCACCTTTCTCCTCCATCCTGATGCTGGTTTGAACTTGAAGCAGACGCTCTTGACCATGTCTACCGGTGGATATATGTTATTCCTTCATGTATCTCCAAACAAAGAATTCTTTCTCTTCAAAATGATGTTTTTGGAGTTATTTCCTACCTACGTTACCGGAGCTTCTCTATACCTCCAGCTAGCAGTGCAAGACGTCATGTCGCTAGAAGCTAGCTCAGAATTTCATCATCCAGGCGGAGAGGAGGAGGAAAAGACCGACAGGACAATGATGGAGGAAAAGACGCCCGCTGCTGGTCGCCCGGTTGGCAGTTAGCAACGGGTCCAGATCTGGACGGTCCCAGTTGCTGAAGAAATCAACCAGAAGCTTAAAACTCTTCTCACTTCTTTAGCCAAGATCATTTTTCTCCTTCAAAAGAAGAGACATCGGCGCCAGGGTCTGGATTTCAACGCCTCGGCGGTCTCTGCTGCTCAGCTAAAGTCCCGATGGTTCACTTCATCATCTCTGCTGCTGTTTTGCCTGCTGAAGACCAAACTAAAAGCAGGGAAAAAAAAAAAGCCACTGTGGAAAGCGAAGACGATGGAGACGGACACCGGCGAAAATAAAGAAATGTGTCACTTTCTCGAGGCTGTATGCTCCCGCTCGGCGGTGAGGAGGAGAAGAAAGGGGGGGGCCGGCGTCTTAAGATAATTGCTTCTGAGCAGGCCCATCACTTCATCCTGACCTCTCCCGCGCTCCCGCTTCTCTCCATCTCGCTGTCTCTTAAACGCCACTTTGAGGCGAACGGACATCTGGCGGTGCCCTTATTAAAAGAGTATACCGTTAAATTGAGCGCCATCAATACCGGCGAGGCTGCGAGCGCCACATAAAATGTCAATCAGCGTCCTTGAGAGGCCGCCGCCGCCGCCGCTGGAGCTCGCCAGAGAGCTCCCTCACTTTTTGTTAGTCTCCAGATTTATGGAGGAAGGAAGCGGAGTTGACTTTACATCGGGCAAATTGAAAGAGCAAACTCGGCTTTTCCTCCGTCCCGCCGCCGGCGAGCGCCTGTTTACACCGGCGTGCTCCCAGGACATCCAGCGAAGGTTTTTAGGAGCGCTCCCGCTTCGACCGCCGCCGCAGTTCTCACGCTGCTCCTTCCCGATTTTGTCGTGTTATTGCAGCCGCCAGCGCAAAAGCACGCGCTCGGGTCATTCCCGACCGGAGGCGTCATCGGGGCCCGGGCCTCTCTGGACACACCCCAAACGCTTTTATGGGGAATAAAACTCGAAAAAAAAAAATGTGCACAAAACCGCCGAATCAGTTGTCATTAAACATGAAAATCCCTTTCGAGTGATCCAAATATGCATGTTTATAATCAATCGTCATGAATGAGGGTTTTTGGGGGTTTTTTTGTTTAGATTTTATGGGCAGAACAGCTGGAAGGAGAAGAGGATGGAGGGAGAGAATGGTGGAGGTGAAGGGGAGAGCATCAGGCGTCTACACTCACCGAGCGCTTTATTGGGGGCACCTGTTTGACTGCTCGTTCATGGAGATCACTCGTCGGCCAATCACGCGGCGGCAGCTCGCTGCATTAAAGGCGTGAAGTCACGGTGGAGAGGATCCGCTGAGGTTCAAGCTGAGCATGAGGATGGAGGAGAAAGGTGGTTTAAGTGTCTCTGAAGGTGTCATGGTTGTTGGTGTGAGCGGCCCAGCAGCTGCTGATCTACTGGGGTTCTCACACACAACCATCTCTAGGGTTTACAGAGGATGGTCCCACAAAGAGGAGATACCCAGTGATGCTCAGTTCTCTGGGAGGAGATGAACTGTTGATGCTAGAGGTCAGAGGTCAGAGGAGAATGTCAGACTGGTTCCAGCTAATAGAAAGACGACAGTTACTCAATGAACCATCGATACAGCCGAGGAAGCAGGAGAGCATCTCTGAACCCACAACACCTCCAACCTTGGAGCAGCAGAGGAGCTTTCATAAGGAACATCTTGCTGGAGAGGTGTACCTAATAAAGTGGTTGGCGCGCGTGCATCTTGAGGCTTAAAGCAAATGGCACATTTGGGTCGCATCCAGTCTATTTTAAATTTGTTAAACCGGGATGACACAAAGGGGCTAATTAAGATCTTAATTAATCGTAGGTGTGTTCAGTCGTCCTCTTGGAAACGCAGTTTCAACCTAGCGTGCCGGGTTTTAGAGAGCTTTCTGCTGTGGAAACAACACACCTGCAAAATATATGTACATGTATTTCAGATTTAAACAGTTGAACTGCGTTTTTTTAAATTATCATCATTATTATTGCCATTATTATCATTATCATTATCATTATTATTACTGCAAGCGCGGAAACATGGAAACAGCAACACATCAATACAACCAGAAGCACAAACCTCCGTCCAGGCAGCAGAGCCTCCCCTCATATCCGGGGGCCCGGGGCCCGGCGCTCGGCCCCTCGCGTCCCCCCGGACCTGCGGAGGTGGCGCCTTTCACCGTCGAGTACGGACGCATTTTGGGCGTCTACGCCGGCGGCGCCGGGAAGACTCCCGTAGAAATGTCCTGAATCTGGATGATTCCCTGTAATGTAATCGGTTGATCTTTTTCATTCAAAACTTTTTTTGGGGGGGGGGATCAGACAAGCAGAGGCGGCAGAGGTCGGAAAGAAACATGACCCATCCCGTTAGAAGACCCCCGTCAGAAGATTTAAAAGATCTCTTCAGTAGTATTAAATACGCAAAGTACACAAGGCCCCCTGTGTCTCAGACCCTTGTGGGCGACTGATACGATTGGACCTAAATAAAGGACAAAATATAGTTCATTTGTTCAACTTATATCTTAAATTAAGTTTAATATAAGAGGAAAGCGCTTTAGAATGAAATATAAATGTTCCTGGATTTTTATTATCTTGAACTCTGTTCTTTGGGAATCATAAAACAGAGTTCAAGATCATTTCAGACAGGAACTGAAGGAACCCTTGTTCTTTGCACTGGTGTGGCTCTTAGGAAGTATTTCCCTGTGTTTTTTTTTTTTAAATTCTGCGGTTTCTCCAGATTCCTGAACAGGCGTCCACGTTCGACGTGGCTGAGTAGCGCGAGGCTCATTTGCGGGGAGCGATAACGCGGAGTCAACCCGATCCCTCCTCGAAACGAGGTTTTTGACGGATGGGCGTCGTTCCGGACGGCTCGGGGGCGCGCCGGGTCGGGACGGAGCGAGCTATCCAAACACCTCGAGCTGTCTGAATTAATGCTGCGCGGCGGCGGCGGCCTGCAGGGGGGGAAAATGAAGATGGATGGCCCGCCGATGGAAAACACTCCAGGGTCAGAGGTCACACACGTCGCCGCTCGCATGCAAGCTCCCGACTATCCGGTGCAATCCGGCGTATGTGCAGCGACCAGCCATAACATTACGACCACCGCGTGTCCACCATAGAGTATAATACAACAGCCCTGCAGTCAGTTCTCCCTTCAGGAGTTTTATGTTGGATTGTGATTGAATGTGTGTGAGGGAGGTGTTGACATGTGTGAATGATTGTTATTGGGACTGTAGTTTGTGACGCTGCTGGACTGTGCCGGGCTACACTGAGAGGGGTCCCTAATATTTTGGTCATTCCACTTATACTCACTAGGGTGACAAAATATCAGGGACACTACCGCTGTAAGTACCACAAGCACTGTTGCTGGGTTATACTTAGACCTGTCCCTGATATTTTGGTCACATGCATGAGTTTGACAAAATACTAGGAATACTACTACTACAGGTACTTCAACTACAAGAACTATTATAAGGATATTTTGATAGTGGTCGAAGAACTTCGGTATCAGCCGTAGTAGCAGTAGTAGTGCTTGTAGTGGTAGTAGGAGCTGCCGTACTTGTAGCAGTAGTGCTTGTACTTGTTTAGTCAGTCTAATGCATGTGAGTGAGATGACCAAAATATTAGGGACGCCTCCCCGTGTGACCCAGCACAGTCCAACAGCGTCACGAGCTACAGTCCCAGTAACAATCATTCACATATGCCAGCGCCTCTCTCACACACATTCAATCACAACTCAACATTCGAACTCCTCCTGAGGGGGAGGCGAGTCGAACGCGGCTCCACGCAGCCAAGTGGAATATTTCACATGTCCGCATCTCACGGGGACGTCGGCGAAACGTCTAAAAACGCTCCTAAATCCAATTGTGTGTCATGCAGCCATAATCACCATCCCTGCCATTACCGCTGCTGTTCCTGAAATGAAATCTCAGAGTCATCTTCCCCCCTATTATCTGTGCATTACGTCGCAGCCTCAGGAAGGTCAGCGCAGCATGTGTGTGTGTGTGTGCACGCGTGTGTGTGTGGTTGCATTTTTGCCTCCCTCCTGAATGAATTCGGGACAATAGAATTGCAAAGTTGCAATTTCCTGTAATTTGCTCGGAGGGGACGAGTTCACTGGCTCTTTCTTTGCCTGCGCTCTTTTGTTTGGTTTGGGGTTTTTTTTTTTTTTGTTACATTCCCTTTCTTCTCTCTGCCACTTTCTCTCCGACTGTCAGTGAACGCAGCGCAGACGGGCGCCGTCGTCAGCCTGAAGATACAAAGCCCTGAGATACATCGCTGGTGGGGGGGGGTGAAACCGTCAGTCGTCCATTCGCGCTTTTGCCGCTTTTGTTTTTGAAACACACGCGCGCTTGATGCCTTTAAAAACTTTTTTTTTTTTTTCCCCCACAAGCAATGTCCTTTCCCCTGCGAAAAGGAGACGCTTTTATGGACGCAGCCTCACATTATCCAATAAAAGCAGCCTTATCCTACTCTTGCTGCGCCCAGCCTGCAATCAAAGCGAGCGCCCCTCCACCCCCCCGCATCCCCCTCCCCTCCATTCACCCCGAATCGCAAGCACGGGAAGCACACGCGTGGTGGGTTTTGCCGTTTCTAAAAATAAAAAACGAAAACGGTTTAGCTGACACATCGGCTCCGGGTGACCGTGCCGCTAACTGGCAGCTATGACGATCGTGACATATTGACGGAGGCTCCTCGGCTTCGCTGGGGCTCAGGGAGGAGAGATGGAGGAGGAGGAGATGGTTGGGGGGGGTGTGAAGTGGAATGGGGGGGTCCGTCGAGGGAAATGTAGACGTGGTTGATGACGCCTGCAGGGCTGCAGGAGGAGGATGGATGAGGATGTGCGGCTGACAGCGGGGCGAGGGGGGGGGCCTATCTGCCTCCGTCAGGAGTCCTGGAGGGACCGGCGGCGCCACCAGGGGGCCTCAGACGTCTCGACGGGGCCAAACGCCGCCCCCCCCCCCCTCTCATCCTCATCATCCTACTCTTCTTGTCTGTGTCTTTTTTTTCCCAAAGAAAGTGAATCTTCAGCAAGTCATCGATCGCTGCTTTTTTTTTTGCGCAGAAGCCGTTCGACATCCCCTCCCCGAACTTTAGCGCTTATTTTTATTTGTTTTTTCTTCCAGCGGAGGAGGATGCCAGCAGATGCCGGGGGGGGGTGCACTTTAGATGATTGGGGGAGGAACCTACAGAGTAAGAGCTCTGCGTGAAGGCCCTCATTGATTTCCATGTCCTTCTCTGAGCTCGTCTGTTTCCAGGGCCTTCGAGGCAGCGGTCTGGCATCCCGCAAAACGCAAGACAACACACACACACACACACACACACACACACACACACACACACACACACACACACACACACACACACACACAATGGGAGGGGGAACAATTGGCAGCAGGAACCACGGGGAGTTTTATCAATCAATATGACTTCTGCAGCAACGATCCCTCCCTTTGTCTTTGCCTTTGGCCCTGCAGCGTCTTCATCCCCGCCGCCTGGTTCACGCCGGCTTTTAGCGCCCGCAGAGCCGCGGCGATCTGCACTCATTATCTGGGTGTCCTTTTTTTTTTTTTTTTTTTTTTAAAAACACCCC
>CAAKHG010047268.1:0-13785 GCA_901007715.1 Dactylopterus volitans
GCTCTTGAAAAATATCCACACGTGCTACGAAAAAAACTCAAAGCCTTGTTAGGATTTCTACGGAAAAAATAATATATATATTACTATATAAACCAGGCTGAAATAAGCTCTTTTACCTTGTTCAGAAATCTAGGAAGTGAAACGAGCGACACGACAGAATGACAGTTGCCGCTTCCTCAAAAGAGAGAGTGAATGGGCAGTTTCACCAGAAGAAGTCCCGTTTGGTCGTTTCTGATGTTTGCTGTGATGTTGGGAGGGGGGGAACCACTGTTTATTTATATATTCTTTTCCAAATCCCAGATGATCTAGTGACCTGCTAGATATCATACAGATTGTAACCTGGTAGATGATCAGCTCGGGGCGTGAGCTTCGGGGCGTGAGCTCTGGAGCGTGAGCTTCGGCCCGGCGCTGCGGCTTTAAAAGGCTGGGTGACTCCCTCCCGCACACAGCCGCCCCTGTAAGCCCTCTCCTCTCTCCAAAACACTCCCCACCTCAGTCTGGAGCCAGCACATGGAAATGGAGGACCAAATGGAAAGCCAGAAGAGAAGAGGGATGAGCAATGACGACTTGATATGTGAGCAGAAACCACGTTTCCTGTGCAGTATTTTGTTGCACAGCTGCTTTTCTTTCTTTCTTTTTTTTTAAAAACCGAATGAGACGTTACTCTCCCCGTACTGGGTTAAAGGCTTTAGGGTCAACAAACGGCTTGTTTACTCAGTTCCACGTCGTGTTTTGCTGCACATTCTGAACAAGTGTGCGCTCGCGCCCACACGCAGGCGAGGGGCTGCGTTGTACCGTACAAGCCCATCGCCATAGAGACAGAAACTCACAAGTCACCGGGATGGAGTCCCAAAAGCATGTGACTCGGTGTTTGTGTCACCCTGTGTCTGCGTGTGCGTGTGTGTGTGTGTGTGTGCGCGCATGGTCTGGTGGATAAGAGCAGTCGATTAGGGATTTTTTTAATTTTGATTTTTACACACTTTTAGCAGCCTAAGTGTGTTTTCCAGAGCTTTGTTATCGCCAACCCGTCAGACGGGATCATGTGACGTTGGAAGTTGTGTGCAGATCATTTGCATGTCAGTCATGTCTTTGTGGAAGGAAAAAAAAAAAAGCACAATTCTATTTGAAAAAAAGTAATATATGTACTGTCTCAGGTAGGATTCAAGTGGTGGTGTTCTTCCGTCCATGAAAGAAAAAAAAATTAGAATAGAAGTTGGTTTTGTTTGCTACATGAAAAAAGATCAAATGAAACACAGGATTTATAAACTCTTAACAACCGTCCGCACAACTTTTCCCGATAAGGAAAACCCTGTGAACCAGTGGAAGAGAATCTGCAAATCTTAGAAGTTGTTGTTAAAAAAAAAAAAAACACACAACAAAAAAAAAAACGTTTCCTGAAGGTTGATGGGAAGAATAATGTGGGTTGTTGTGAAACTCGTCAAAGGAAGTCATGGTGACGTTTAAGGCTTTTTTTTTCTTTTTTTTTTTTTAACTTCGTGAGCTGCGAGTCAGTTCACACGTTATGACATTTTAAAACCCAAGTCAAGTGTGCCTTTAATATGTGTTCATCCGTTCTCACGTCAGACTTTACAGTCCATAAACACACTTCGGCCGCGCGCTTTTCTACGTTGAATATGACAAGTTGCAAAAATAAAAAAATAAAAAAAAACTCCCGGAGATCCGTTTTGTTAGACTGACGCGCGCACGCCTCCCTCTCGCTTAATGACTTCTTTTATTGCCGGAGCAGAACTCCCAAGGATCGTGTTGCAAGAGCAAACATTTGTCGCGCGAGCCGCCGTCGATCATGAGGGAAACAAACTGAGGCACCGTCCATTGGTGGCAGCTATGAATCAGGCCCCATTATCATCATTATTATTATTTTTGATTTGACTCCAACATGCTCCGCTCCGACCGCGGCTGAATTATGATCCGAGCTTCTATTTGCACCCTCGTGGTCACAGAGCAGCTGTCCTGTTTGCACCTGGCAGCGCACGCTTTTGTTTCCGCACGCGGCGGCAAAGTCCATTTATTACTTCTGGACTTGCTCGCTCGGGCGTCTCGGTGATCAGGAACAGGCGGACCCTTCAGGTGTTGCTCGGGACCGTGACGTGGGTCCAGAGCGGTCCCAGCCATCATGTGGGTCTCAGTGTGACGCTCATTTCATAAACGCGTGTTCATTTTTGCACACGCTTCGTGATGTGCCCTAAAGACTTTAGGCCTCTGACGGAAACCACATTTGTTAAAAAAAAGTTGACCTTTTATCTTCACTTCTTTGTCTCATTTCTTTATCTGTGTGTTGCTCTCAGTTTTCTCTCACAGGCGCGTTAGATTTAGGCAGAAATAAAAAGACAAAATCTTGGGTTGGGTGAAGGAGAAGTGCGAGGCTTGAAATATGAAATGCTTTTTTTTTTTTGGCTGACTTCCTGTAAGACAAGACTTTCTGACAGAAAGCCTTCGGGGCAAACTTATTCCAGGTGTCAAGGTGCAAATAGCATTAAGAGAAACAGAGAAATGAAGCGCCTCTGTTTGGACAGTTAAAAGTATTCTTAGACAAGGTGCTCCTTTGGTAGAGGGGTCGTACAAAATTCTCTTGGCAGTGTAAAGACCAATGCTCGCTCTCTCTGTGTGTGTGTATATGTAATATTTGAAAAAAAAATCTTTATTCGTACAGCTAATGTGTGACAAAAGTTTTGAAAAATAAATACACACCGACTCCCAAAGTGCCAAGATTTCCACATTCCATTTTTATTTTAAGTTCAAACACTCAAAGTGGATCTTGTGTGTGTGTGTGTGTGCGTGCGTGCGTGTGTGCGTGCGTGTGTGTGTGTGCGCAGCTGAGCGGACCGGCTCTCTGGGGTGCGTCGGCTGGTTCATAGTCATATTGTCGGGCATCTTCTCGATCTGCCTCTTCCCCATCACCATCTGGTTTTGTCTGAAGGTGAGTGAACCCAGCAGATGAGCGCCGCGGTTTCCATGGGCAACAGCAGCAGCAGCAGCAGCAGCAGCGGGGGCTTCCTGTTGTTTGCCTTTGCTTGCGGTTTGACCGCGCGCGCGTGTGTGTGTTTTTGTGTGTGTGTGTGTGTGTGTGAACGTTTACTTTCCCAGATCGTTCAGGAGTACGAGCGCGCCGTCATCTTCAGACTGGGCCGCATCACGGACAGGAAGGCCAAAGGACCAGGTGGACGAATTCACCCGCTCACTCACCAGATTTAACTTTACTTATTTTATTCGTCTAAATCTGAAATTATGTTTGGGGGTTTTTTTCTCCCCCCCACAGGAATTTTCTTCATCCTGCCATGCACTGATTCCTTTGTGAAAGTGGACCTGCGAACCGTTTCATTTGACATCCCGCCACAGGAAGTAGGGGCCTGGCGCGAACATCTCACAGCTATTTGCGGCGGAGGAACTCTTAATTGTGTTATTGTAAATATGACTGCGGTGTGTATTTCCTGCTCTAGATCCTGACCAAAGACTCAGTGACGGTCTCCGTGGACGGCGTGGTGTACTTCCGGGTCAGCGACCCCATCGCCTCCGTGGCGAACGTCACCAATGCCGACTTCGCCACCCGTCTGCTGGCCCAGACCACCCTCCGAAACGTCCTGGGGACCAAGAACCTGGCTGAGGTCTTGTCCGACCGGGAGGGCATCGCCCACAGCATGCAGGTGCAGACCGGAACCGGAACCACAGACCACGGCGCTAGTCCGTTTCCCACGATGACTCCACCTCAGAAGATCTCGTGTCTCATTTGATTACCTGCTAGCGTCTACACCCGATCAGCCAAAACATTATGACCGCTGCATGTTTAGAATATAATGCAAATGTAAATATAATGCAACAGCCCTGCCACACACTCTCCACGCAGGAGCTTTACGCTGAGGTTTTTATCGAATGTGTTTGAGAGAGGTGTTGACGTATTTGAATGATTGTTACTGGAACTGTAGTTTGTGATGCTGCTGAACCGTGCTGGGTTACACTGAGAGGGGTCCCTAATGTTTTGGTCATCCCACTTGTATGCATTCGAGGTGTCCCTAATATTTTGGTCATCCCGCTTCTATGCATTAGGGTGACAAAAATATTAGGGACACTGTAGTTTGTGATGCTGCTGAACTGTATTAGGGTGACAAAATATTAGGGACGCCGCTCAGTATAATCCAGCACAGTTCAACAGCATCACAAATTACAGTCTATATAGCAATCATTCAAATATGTCAACAACTCTCGCAAAATTCAACATAAAACTCCTCCTGAGGGGAGAATTTATTGCAGGGTTGTTGTATTCTGTGGTAAACAGGCTGTGGTCATAATGTTATGGCTGATGTGTGTAAATAAAAAAGTATGCCTAGAATTGCATAAATTCAAATACTATCTATCAAATGTTATACTATACTTTGGTAGTGAGTTGTGGGTGGAGTGTGTGAATTTCCCATCCATTATGTTACGTGTACGCGTTGGGATTTCTCTCCGAATGCGTCTCAAAGACCAGTTTGACTAAAAGACAGCCGTGTTCACGCCGTCTCCAGTCGAACCTGGACGAGGCCACCGACCACTGGGGCATCAAGGTGGAGCGCGTGGAGATCAAAGACGTGAAGCTGCCCACGCAGCTGCAGAGGGCCATGGCGGCCGAGGCCGAGGCCACGCGGGAGGCCAGGGCCAAGGTGGGGACGCCAGGAGACTTGCACCTGCACGTTTGTAAGGCATTTTTCAGTCCCCTCATGGCCTCCTAAACCCCGCTGCTGTCCCGCTGTTGCCAGGTGATCGCGGCGGAGGGCGAGATGAACGCGTCCCGCGCCCTGAAGGAGGCGTCGCTGGTCATCGCCGAGTCTCCCTCGGCCCTGCAGCTGCGCTACCTGCAGACCCTCAACACCATCGCCGCCGAGAAGAACTCCACCGTCATCTTCCCGCTGCCGATGGACATCATCTCGCACTTCATGCGCAAGTGACGGGCCTCGGGCGCGGCGCTCCGGGGAGCGCGTTCCTGTGTTCAGCGACGTGGTGAATATTGATGATTTGAATGCTTTGCTACATCAAATTTAAAAAACAAAACAAAAAACTGGACTCCGTTGAAGTTTATTTTCACAAATGACTGAGAACATATGGATCTTATGGAATCTCATAGAAGCGTCAAATCGGTAACAGGATATTTTTGTACGCTGTTTAGGGTTTTTTTTTTTGTAAATTTTGTTATGTTTCAGGATATTTTTTAATGCAAAAACTGTCATATCTATAAGCGCTTGATCTTGAGCAACATACGGGGGGTTGTTTTTGGACATTTGCCCCTTATTTCAGGAAATTAACATGTCGATTTTAATGTGTTAAGTTTTTTTTTCTTATTACGTCATTTATTTGTACTAAAATCTGCTAATGGAAAAAAAATAGAATATCTACTTATGAGTTTCTCGAAATAAGACGCAAATGTCCAAACACAAGTGCCCAGGCGTCGCTGACACGCCGCCTGTCAGATGATAGTGCCATATTAAAGTGCAAAAAAAAAAAAGACAAATAAATAGAGATTTAGAGATTTCACTGTTTGTGTGATCAAGCACAACATCGCCTGTAATCATGTGGGATTCAGGCTATTTACTTAAATATGCAAGCTATGCGAGTGTAACAAGGTTTAATAAAGGTTAAATAAATGATACCTTGTGCTGATTGGCTCGCTTTTGTGGTGTCCTTATTAGATGCAACAACCATAGTTGACTGAGACCGCTGGTTGAACGGAGCATGTCTGCTATGCACACGTTTACGATGGACTATAACGCAATAGCCTTGCAAAAAGTCATCCCTTCAGGAGGAGTCCCATGTTGACTTTTTATTGAATTTTCGTTGCAGCACATTTCAGCACGCATCACAAGTCACCGACCCGATGGGGGGAAAATTAACTGCCGGGCCTGTTGCATTTGGCGTCTAATATCTTGCCACCCTAATGCGCATAAGCGGGGTGACCGAAATATTAGGGACACCTCTGGGCGCAACCCAGAACATTGCAACAACTTGCATCGCAAGTTGCAGTCCCGACAACAATCATTAAAATATGTCAACACCTCTTTCAAGCAGATATTTTAAAAAAAAAATCAACATAAAACTCCTCCTGAAGGGAGAATTTATGGCGGGGCTGTTGCGTCATGAATGGAGGCCAGCGCCTCTCCCCGAATAAAACCACCAACAATTTTTTTTTTTTTTTTTTAATAGTGCGCTCTCTCCGGAAAAAAAGTACAAATGTAAGCATAGACATATAATGTTTGCATGTGTGTGTGTGTGTGTGTGTGTGTACGTGACATGTGGAACCATCTCATTCCTGGTCATCCGGGCGTCCTACGCTAACACTTACATTTCGACCGTCACGATGCAAAGAGGGTAAGAGAAGAGAAGAAGGGAGAGAAGAGCAACAAAGACGAGAGGGAAAAAACATGCTTCTATCACTTTGTCGGTGCACTAGGACGCAACTTAAGGTTGTAAATGTATTTACATTCAGACGTACAATCAGCGCCAGACGCAATCCAGTCGGCTTTTTCTTTTTTTTTTTCTTTTTCCTCCTCTGGACCAAATCTCTGCTACAGCGGCGTTTTTTTTTGTTTTTTTTTCAATAACATTTCAATCCGGAATGTAAAATAAATAAATAAATAAATAAAGGGCCTTGTGGGGAGGCTGGAGCGAGTGCTACATATCAAACGGCTGCTACATAACATGTTCAGACGAGAGGTCCTTTTAGATTTAGCAAAAATCACACGGATGACTTCTATAAAACGCAGTCATCACATTATTAATATTATTATTGTTAACATTTTTTTTTTTTGTTTTGACATTCAGCGCATAGTGAGACACAGATGTCCACAGGACACATCGGAGGGTCAGTTCGTAGGTCAGGAAATCGTAAAGTCCTTTCAAAGGTGGCGCGTTAATCCGAGACAGAATCTTTTGAAGCTGCTGATCATGTAAACATAATAATTTTCGTTGCATCCTTGGAGACTGTTTTTTTTTTTGCACCTGAAGCGACCTTTGGGAGGGACCCTGAAGAATCATCCAGCCGTGCAGGCGAGCTACAAGCGTTTGAAAGCACAGTGACTCTCCCGACCGGCTGCTTTTTATCCCTTTTGCGCGCAGACATTCTCAAAAAATCGTCAGCGTGGTACAAAAAAAATCGGCGAGTATTGACATTTTACTCAAATGCGACATTCTTTTCCCCCGTGGGGGAGCTTTTTTTTTTTTTTTTTATTTAAACCCCCCCCCATTCCCATGAAAGTGTCATAAAAAAAAAGTCCTTTTTCACAATCCTCAAAAAGTGCTGGTACCAGAAAATTAAAAGTTCTATTGCCGACAAAACAGCAACAGCGACGCCTTTCCTTCATATGCTGGTAGAAGGTTTCTCAGACTTTATCTAAAACACATGAAAAGTGGTGAATTTTGACAGAGCGAGTGTCCAGGTAAGGAATTTAAGGGCGGGGGCCCCCCGATTGTGGCCCCCTCCCTCTCACTGAGTAACTTTTGTTAAATTAGTCACGGCTATAAACCTCGTGTGTCTATTTACAGTTGTAGACTTTGTTTTGGGCTGCCACACGTGTACGAGCGGCCCCAGATGAGTACTTAACACCCTGAGGGGAGGTGTGAGTGCAGCAATGGCATTACTGCGTGATATAAAATACTTTTTTTTTTTTAATAATCTTTATACACCAAAGTTTGTTTGTTTTTTTCTCTATTGCATTTTTATTACACGTAAAATCTCGAGGAATAGCTTGAGTGTGTGTGCCTTATGCCCTGTAGACGCTATACAAAAAAAAAAAAAAAAATTAAAAGTATTTTCAGACCTTAAAAAATAAATTCCCTGAACGATTGAATTGTACATCATTGGAAAAAGAAAGAAAAAAAAAAAGTTTAGAACCTAAAAAGAAAAAAGTCATTCAGATAAGAATGCTTCTGCTTGTGGTTGTTTTAACGAGGAGGTTAAGCTAGCTTAAGAAAAGGGCTACGCTAATCTATGTCATCACTAAGAGGTAAACAGAGGGTTAACCTGTTATTTGTTGTTGTTTTTTTTCAATCTTATATAGCTTATAGAATCATGTTTATACTGTACATCACCCGATCTGACCCCTCCCCCCGCCCAGGCGGCGCTCGCGTCTCCCGCTCGCGTCCGATGAGCCACCGACACCACCGCGCCTCCCTCGAAGCGTCGTAAAGAAGACGAGTCACAGCAATGATGAGACTGGAAGACCTTCACAGAACATGCCTGCTCACGCCGCGGAAAAACACATGGAAGGAAAAAAAAATACGGAAACTCCACCACGACGTCGATAAAACAGCAAAAAGTCCCGTTTGCTAAGCTTCCCCTCTTAGCCGCGAGCTTCCCCCCGGGGGGCCGCCGCGCCGACGGCGCGTGCCCCGCTGAGGTAAATACAAAATGGCGGACATCAGTTGTTGTTTTTTTTTGTTTTGTTTTTTGTGTGTGTGTTTTTTGTTTTTTTTTTCCAAGTTGACCTGAGGGATCCCGAAAATTGAAGAGTAGCTCATGTGGCGAGACGCTGGAGGAAGACCTGGTGAGGTTGGTTTTTTTTGTTTTTTGTTTGTTTGTTTGTTAAAAAAGAAAAAAAAAAACTTTTAAAGACTTTTAAGAACAGTTAGTCCGATGAAATTTTTTTGCAAGAAGAAGAAACAACAACAAGAACAACAACAAAAAAACGGCCGGGTTTCTGAGCAGGAAGTAAACGTGTCTGCATCTAACTAATTGCAAAAATGTTGAATTCATAACGAAAAGTCTTTTTTTTTTTTAAATAAAAACGTTGGTCGCTCTCTGCTGGTGAGACTAAGGCGCTTTGTTTTGTTGGGGGTTTTTATTCTAAATTATTATTTTTTTCTTCGTACACGTCAAGTCGACTCAGTTTATGACTCGAGACCACGACTCGCCCTAAGCAGAGTCGACTGCGAGCGAGAGCTCAGATTATTTTTGATGCGTTGTGGTCGTTTCCGTGGTGGCGACAGTAGCGCACTACTTGCTAGCCGCGCGGGACCCGCGAGCGCCGGGCGGCGGGAGGGCCGACCCTCGCGTCGCTATCATTCCGGCGTATATACAGCGCGACGCGTCAGCGCCTGCGGGCGCCCTCCTTCTCCTTCTACAGCTCAAATTCGGGACGGGGCCGGGGGGAGGGAGGGGCGACGGACGTTGAAGAGAAGTAAAACATTTAAAGCGGGAGAGACGGGGGGGGGGAGTTTATCTCTGCAGGGAGCTGAAGCAGGCGGCGGCGCCGCAGCGGCTGGGCGAGGCCCTGTGCGTGGGCGTGGCCGGCCCCGGCGAGTAATTCTGATTGCTCGCCGCCCGGTGCGTGGGCGTGGCCGGCCCCGGCGAGAGATTCTGATTGGGCCTGTGGGAGGGGGAGGCGTACTGCGCCTGCTGGGGGCAGCCGTGGCAGTGGGTGGGGGAGTCGCACCCCGGCGAGGGGGAGGAGGAGAGGAACGGCGAGGAGGCGACCGGGGAGGTGGAGAAGGAGCGGTGGAGCGGCGAGGAGGAGGGGGACATGAGCGGGCTGGTCTGCAGGCGCCACAGCAGCTCCTCGTTGTTGCGACTCAGCCGCTTCTTCTCGGTGCTCTCCTTCTCCACGGACTCGTGGAGGTTGGCGTTCTCCTCAGACAGTTGCCTGCGAGGGAGAACAAGCGGGTCTTAGCCTCAGTGTGAAAGGAAAAAACAAACAAAAAAAAACACGCTCCTCAGAAATGTTTTTTTTTTTTTTCCTTTGATTGGCGTGCATCTGTTTGAAAGGGGTGTTGACTTATTTTTATGAGCACTTTGGAGTCTGTGAGTTGTAGCACGAGGGTCATACACCGATCGGCCATAACATTATGACCACTGCATGTTTACCATAGAATATAATGCAGCAGCCCTGCAATAAATTCCCCCTTCACAAGGAGTTTTATGTTGAATTGTGACTGAATATACTTGAGAGAGGCGTTGACATATTTGAATGATTGTTTTTGGGACTGTAATTTGTGACGCTGTTGAACCGCGCCGGGTTATACTAAGAGGTGTCCCCCATATGAATTTTGATGGCCAAAATATTAGGGAAGTGTCCCTAATATTTTTTATACCAAAATTAGGGAGGTGTCCCTAATATTTTGGCCATCAAAATTCATATGGGTAGGACAACCAAAATATTTAATATTCATAAATCAAATATGTCAACACCTCCGAGCTCCCGAAGTCTTTGTGCTATTTTCAGCAAAATGTGGGCGCTTTGCAAACCATCGCATTTTGTTTCTGTCCACATCTTCTTGGAAACGATGTTGCACCCAAGTATAAGCCAGAAGTGCTCGACCTCGCCATGAGTGATGCCTCTGTATGATCATTAATAGCGTAATAGCACGAGATGTGGTTAGAAACCCGGTGAGTGCGCGTTCTACCTGGACAGGGCCAGGTTCTTTTCGATACGAGCCCTCAGGTCTTCATTCTGCTGCTGCAGAACCTGGACCTTCTCCTCCAGGAACACGTTCTTTGCGGCCTGCTCAAAAGCAGAATACAACCACAGTGGCAACTTTCATTCACCCCGATACAGTCACGGCGCCTGCGAGAGGGCCAGAACCGGGCCAGAACCGGGCCAGAACCGGGCCCGTCATGCACCCGAGTCTGCGAAGTGTGTGATAACATGCACAAGATTCATTTTTTTAGAGACACTCATCCTTTACTTGCGAGGGACAAATGGAAACGTTTTTCAGGATTTCGTCTAAACCAGCAACAGAATTCAAATTTGAATAAATGTGATGTGTAATATTTCTTTAGCTGGTGAGAATTTCCGTACAGATAAATATAATTTTTTCCCCTCAATTCCTTTTGTTTTTGTATAGACATGGAGAGACATGGAGTAAACTCCCCCCCACCAGCCCTTTATTTTTTGTTCTCGTTTTATTTTACTGTTCCGTTATTCAGAAGTCTGCGATAGCAGTGCGGCTCAGTCTAGTGCGTTTGAAATGTAAAACAGTAACGGAAATGGAAACGGTTATATTTGCTTTTTCCAAATAAACAGAAAATTACAAAAAAAAAACAAAAAAAGGAGGCCAAAAAGCTAAAAAAAAAAAGTTAGGCTATGCAAATGTAGCATAACGTTGATAATGACGGTGACTCTGTGACGCCATTTAACAGCGGACGCCGTCATTTAGCCTCAACAACCGATTTTTTTTTTTTTATGTCAGTAAACTTTTCATTAGAACTTTAGAGTACTTTGATTGACACAAACAACTGTGGGGGCGGGGGGCATGTTAACCCAAAATTCTGTATGTAGTTTAACATCATTCGGCACTATAAAGATTCATCCATTCAGTTACACAATGTGTGGCCCCTCACATATACACACACGCACGCACGCACGCACGCACGCACGCACGCACGCACGCACACACACACACACACACACGCACACGCACACACACACACACACCTCCCAGCACTCCTCCCACCCCCACGCCCCAAGTGCTTGTGTCATGGCGGCGGAGGGGACGGCCTATTTGAGCCTACCACTTTCTCCAGGTCGGAGATCTTCATCTCTTGCTGGTGTATCTGCTGGTTCTTCATCTCCACCACCTCCTTCAGGCTCTTCAGATCCTGCTCGATGTGCTGGTAGGGAGCCAGGGCGTCCTGTTGCGGACACATGGACACATGGACGGGGTTCACGCGGACGGACATTTTAGGTTTGGAGACCTCACAACATTTAAGCTCTTGCTTCGATTCCCGCATTTAACTCACGACTATCTGCTCGTCCGTACTCCTCCTCAGGGCCTCCTCGAAGCGCTTGGCCTTGTCCCTCAGGCTCTGGTTTTGAAAAGTCAGGGTGTCCACCTGGTCCTGGGCAGGCAGCCACACACAGGAACCCGAGGTCATACACGGCCCGATTACAGACGAGCGACAAGTGTGAAAAACGTGAAAGGTCTCCTCTTTAGGGACGCGCGTACCTGCAGAGACAGCCTGAGCTTCTCAAAATCCTCCTCCAGGAGCATCTTCTGCTGTTCGTGAGCTTTCCGCAGGTCTGCGCACAGATTCAGAAGCGCGGGAGTTTACGCCAGATTGCAGCCGCGCCGGGCGCAACATTGTGCCAACGAAGAATCATACCTCTCATGGTGCGAGCGTGCTCCTCGTGCAGCGTTGCCATGGTGATGTTGTGCATGTCTCGGAGCTCCTGAATGGCCGCCTGGTGGTGGGCTGTCATCTCCTCCACCTGAGATTCCACATTCAGACGCCATGTGGACGATTCCATTCCACCCGAGCCAATACTGAATCGACACATCTCCCATGATGCCTCTCTCTCTCTCTCTCTCTCTCTCTCTCTCTCTCTCACCTGTTCCTGTTGCTGGGTCCTCAGCTCCTCCATCTCCGACCGATGCTCCGCCCTCAGGTGCTCTGCCTCCGCCGAGTGACACTTCCTAAGCCCCTCCTCCACCGCAGCCAACTCCGCCTCCTGCTGCAGCTGCAGCTCCTGCAGCTCGCGTTCGAACGCCACCTCCAGCGCCGTCTTTTCCACCTGCAGCCGCTGCCAGCGCATCGAGTTGGAGGCTGAGGATGGAGACGAGTGCATCATCAGCGTATTATTCAACATTTAACTGTAACTGTAACTGTAACTACGCAAACTGGGGTGAGGTTCAAATAATTTTCATTTTAGCTCGACAAAATGGCATCCATTTTTATCTTGACGTACAGGGTAACACAAACTGTGTTCAAATTTCTTAAATATTCTTTATTGTTTCCCTGATTCTATAAAAAGTTCAATGGAAAGGCCTCAACTCAACCTTTCGATACATTTCAGAACTAATTGGCATTTCATGTCACAGTAGGAAAAGGCATAGTGGAAATAATGCAAGGAATGGATTTTATTTTTCTATTTCAGGGTGCTGCCGAGGCAACACGGTCACCGCTGCCTTAGCGTGATGCTCAGCTATCAGGATTAGTTGCAAAGGTTTGACTGTACTCACTCATTTCCTCCCTGATCTTTTGCATTTCCACCAGCAATTTTCTCTCGTTCTCCTCCGCAGTTTTATTCTGAAAACAAACAGCATAATTATATAGTGCAGGTCCGAGGTGCCACACAAGCACAGGTCAGCCACGACGTTACAACCGCTGCATGTTTACCAAACAACACAACACATTAAATTCTCCCTAATGGAGGAGTTTTATTTTGAATTTTTATAGAACCTGTTTGAGAGATGGCATATTTTGATGATTCTTACTGGGACTGTAATTTGTGATGCTGCTGAGTTTCACTGGGTTATACTGAGAGGCGTCCCTAATATTTTGACACGCCGATGCATATGACAAAACGGACTCCTCTCAGTATAACCCAGGACAGTCCAACAGCATCACAAATTACAGCCCCAATAAGAATCATTAAAATATATCAACACCTCTCTGAAAAAGATTTAAAAAATATATTAAAATAAATCTTTATTGCAGGGCTGTTGCATTATATAGTGGACATGCAGTGCTTTTATTGTTGCGGTTGTGTAAACTGGAACACGCGTCCCACTGGTTACACTGCAGCCGTCGTGCACGTTTGCCGGCAGCAGAGGGCGCTCAGCCCCGCCAAACGTGGGGCTCTCGCGCTCGCAGCGAGCGCCGTCCTCTACGTGAGCGCCGCGGGCCGGCGACTGCGGCGCTCAGACGGCGGCCATAAAGAAGTCAGACAGTCTCGTCACCTCGCCCGGGCTAAATTATTCCATCAGATGGAGGGAGCGGGGGCGGGTGGGGTGGGTGGGGGCCGGCCTCGGCGAGGCGCTGAGCCGGCGCAGACCCTCCCTGCAGTGGCAGGGCGCGCTCGCTGG